>CAWUHW010000045.1:0-292280 GCA_963922195.1 Panagrolaimus sp. PS1159
AAGCAGTGGTATCAACGCAGAGTACTTTGTGTTTTTCGTTGTTGAATTTTGTTTGTTTTATTAAAAGTTTGAAGATTACATGTTTTTTTAAAAAAGCTTTTCCATATTTAAGGCGTCGAATATCCCATTTAATTTATCCTAAAATAGATTTTATTAATTTTACAATCACTTTGTAAAAACAGATGTAAATTTTTTTTAAGAACTGGAACAAGATTTTTAGAATATTTGTCATTTTTTAAATTACGCATTAATAGATTTTTTATTTCCGGGTTACAAATTTAATATGAATTTTGTATTGTAGAAAAAAACTCCTTTAAAAAAAATTAAAATATGAGTTTAGTGATTCCATAATTGTTGAATGAACCAACCATAATTAAGTTTTTTATTAAAGTAAGAAAGCTTTTACGTTTCATTTATAAAATTTTGTTTCTTTAATTATGCATTCTTTATTTTTCAGACTTTTAAAAATAATTTATATATATATATAATTATTGCTGTAATTGTTTAGACCGCTATTTACGCCTTCTTTTTTTTTATCAATTATTTAAAGAATAATAGTTTCTTTAAAAAAATAATTACTTTTAAAAACGGATTTTAGTTTTATATTCTGATAGGTATGCATTTTTTGACAGGTGAAATACAAATGAAACAATTTTGTGACTCTTTTTTATAAAAAAAGAAAACGTTTTTGAAACTACTTTTTTTAATAATTGGTTTTTTTTTTCTGGTCAGACGACTTAAAAAACGTATTTAATATTTTGAAAAATACAAATTAGGGTTCATATTAGTATTTCCTTGTCTGTACATTTTTTGTATTTTTGAGAACCATTTAAGATTGTGGGGTTGTCAAAGCGCTTATTTACTTTTATTTTGGGCAAACCTAGAATCCAAACATTCATTAAAAATGATATTTTTTTGGTTGGAACTGAAACAACTAATTTCTGATTTTCAGGGTTGATTAGGAAAAATGAACCTTTGAGCGCGGCAACTCCCAATTTATATCTGAGACTTTATTTAAAGGAGGCGGACGTTTTGATACAATTTCGTAATCTTAGATTTTCGTGATTTTTAGGCAAAATGAGAGTCTCGAAACGAAAATGCGTCTTTTTTGATAAAAATAATTTAAAAAAGGGTCATTTTCGTTTCAAGACTCTCAGTTTGCCTGAAAATCACGAAAATCTAAGATTACGAAACTGTATCAAAACGTCCGCCTCCTTTAAGTAACAGTTTTCTTTAGTGCCATTGTTTTTGTTTCAAAGGTCGTTCATTAACTTTTTTTCTCAGTTTTTTTTCTTTCAAAACTAAAATATTACTGACTTCTGTCACGTATTTTCAAAGACCCTTGTGTTTTATGGTTCGTTATAAAATACTGTAATTCCGCTTTTAGTTGTTAATTTTAGAAAGCTTCTTTTTCTACCACCTTTTTAACCTATCAATTTCCCTGTTTTGACTTGTTTTCTCAAAAAAAAGTAATTTACAACTACCAATTTGCACTTTTTTTTTATTTCTTTAACGACCGCGTAATAAAAAAAACAGAAATACTAAAAAGATATGTAATTTTCCCATAATTTAAGGTTGTATGAAAAAAAGTACAAAAGTTCATTAAAAAATAATTTTTTTTCAGTTTTTTAAAAAAAATGGCAGCAAATCCATGGCTTGTCTTTTGTGAATATATTATTTCGCTTGTTTCACAAATTTTTAGCTTTTATGTTTTTGCATATATTATTGTAAAACGTTTACAAAGTATCCGAAATTCAACCGTAATTAAATCTCCATGTATTTCATTCTATTTTCAAATTCAAATTATTACTTCCATTTCAAATATATCTTTTATATTTTATTATTTAATTAATTGGAAACCATATTTTGTTGAAAGTCATAATGCGTATCATATTTATTTTCTTGGTGGGACACAAATTATATTTATTTTAATTTCACCAATTTCTCTCTTTGGATTAGGATTAGATAGGATTTTATGTGTTTTATATCCGTCTGAATATACATTATCCAAAATGTCATATCCGAGATATTTTACAATTTTGTTAATGCTTGCAACATCGATTTTTGCATTAATTGTAATAATTATTCCAACATTTCCAACAAAGCCTACAACGGCATGTGCCGTATTTGGTTGTATGCCGTCGGAGGCAATTGTAAAAATGTTTTTATATATTCGCGGATTTACGGGATTTTTCCTTTTTGGAAATTGTATTTGTTTATTTATTTCAATGAAATATATGCATAATTTTAAAGAATCAAATTATCGGGTTTGTAAAATTTTACAGTTTTTGAGTTGGATTTTGAAATGGAAAATCTTGAGTTTTTGCTTTTTATTTTTCAAAATTTTATTTATTTCTTTGAAAAGTCGAAACTTCCGGGTTCAACTCTATCATTTTTCCTCGAATATGTGACGTAAAAATTAACTTAAATAAAAACAGCTGTTAAAATGTCAGCATTTCATTTTTAAAAACAACATGTTTCAAAGTAACACATGAATCTTTCATTAAAAATTAATTTTTTTTTGACTTTTTGAGTTTTTAAACTATTTAAATTTCTGAGATGTAAGAAATATCATTGAAATAAATTTTAAGATTACACAAATTTAACCCTAATTTTTTGTATTATAGAATAACATACTATTTTGCGCCTTTTTGTACCATTTAAAACGCGATTTTCGGAATCAACGACATCGATTTATTTTATAGCAAAACAAATTAAGGCAATGTCCCCACCTACTAATCAATAGATAAAAAAATACCGTTTCGAACTTTATTGGGCATAAAAAAGTGCCAAAACGACATATTTAGCTTAAAAGATTTTGCCAATAATTTTGTTAAGGGGATTCAAAAACATTGGTAAAATAAAAAAACTATTAATTTTTGACTGTGCCAGCCTCCTTGGATATTTTTGGAGAATGCGTTTTAAAACAGTTTTTGAAACAAGTTATTTTCAGTTCAATAATCTCGTATTTTATACAATGCTTGCAACATTATCCATGGATATTTTTCCAAATCTTGGTGGAGCAACTATAAATTCTGTAAGCTTTTATTTCAGCATATTTCTATTTTTACGATATGTTTTTTTTTCAGTTAACAGGCTTCAGTTTACAAGCATACATTGGCCCATATTCAACAGTCTCAGCATGCATTGAAATGGGAATTTGTGCATTCTTTTATCAAAAAATGTTTAAAAAACGTTTTAATACTTCTAAAGTAATTTTAAATGAGCCCGCTGCTTTTATGAATTAATTACCAAATAATTATTCAGTTAGGAACAATGGAAGTCATCGTTGCGAGATCCTGATTTTACATTTTGGCTTATATAATGTTCCTGGACAATGGCTGTCATAAAAATTTGTGCCAAGCATAAATTAAATTACTTTTTTATTACTTTTTTGTCACAAAAAATTTTTATAACCATTTATTATTTTCACTTATAATTATTAACTTTTTTCGTTTTGAATCTTTTTAAAACAAAATTAAAAAAACATTTAAAAAATGATGACTTTCTTTTTTCCATTGAAAAAAAATGTTTCAGTTTTTGCTATTAATTTTTCATTACATAATTTTTTAACATTTTAATGCCAAAAAAATTCCAATAACTTTTAAAAATTAATTAACGGAAATAAAAATTTTATAGTTCTCTTTTTACGCGTGGAAAAATAACATCGTAAAAAAGCACCTGACTAAATTAAAATGAAATTTATTCATTTAATTTATGGCTGGTGTTATTTCAGGCTTTATTTTTAGGTAAAAAACAGAAGAAATTAAAAATATATTACGGTATTTTTAATGTCTAAAAGTTCCTTCATTTTTTGTGATATAAACGTTCTTTATAGAAACAATCCACAAAAAAACAAAGTAAATATGCACAAATTTTGCCATACTATTTTTGTAGCCTTAGGAATATAAAAATCTAAAGGAAGCAATAATTTTTGAAAATCATTGAGAATTACATTTTGACACTTTCAAACGCTTTTGTTTATTTCAACAAAAATAAAATAATGAAGAATATCTTGAGCAGGGTTGTTAAATTCCCGGGAAATCAGAAAAATCGGGAAATTTCCCGGGAAAGTTCCCTGGAATTTCCCGGGAATTTCCCGCTAATTTCCCGTAAACCCAATTTTTCAGATTTTACATATCGCACCCGAAAAATTTAAAAACATGATTCACGAGTAACTGCCCTTTTTTTACCTATATTAATTCGTTCTAATTATTTTTAAAGCTAAAAAAATCTATTTTAATTAAAAAAAATTAGAATTTTTAAAAAATTTTGGTAATTATATACCCAAAATTCTGGGAAATTAATTTCATTTCCCGCAAAAATCGGGAAATTTCCCGGGAAATTTCCTTGGGAATTTCCCGCTAATTTCCCGGGAATTTCCCTTTGACAATCCTGATCTTGAGGCAAAAATCTCATGAAAAAACTTTGAATCTTTTTTAGTCAGATAGATAGATTTTTCCTTGGTAAAAAAAAGTGAAAAAATCATTCATTAAATACTTTTTTTTAAAAAAGGTTGACCAAAATGAGCTCTGCAAATTTAATCCCGAATCTTTCAAATCCAAATCCTTCTGTTTATTTTCGTGGACCGTATCATCATCAAAATTTTTCTTTCCCAGATTCTGTTACCTTTTATTTTACAATGAATCCCTCAACTTCAAAGTTTTATGAGAAAATAGCTAAAACTTGCAAATATTTTTTTGCCAAAAATCCAATAATTCTTTTATCGCAAAAAGTCTTTTGAAAATAAGCATGACAGTTAAAATATTGCTTCGATTGCTTTTGAATATTTTATAACATCTGTGAATCTAATTCTTAAAAACAAAGCATATATGCTTTCAATATTGTAAAATAAAGCAACGTTTTTCTATCGTGCTTGTTTGCAGACGCAAAATTTTGATCAACTTAAAGACAGTTTTAATTTATTAATAGGAGATATGACTTAAATGTACGAATTTTGAACTTAATTTTTACAAATGTTTATTACATTTTTTGTTAGACTGAAAAAAAAAACACTTGTGGTAAAACATTCGTTTCAAAGTATTTTTAACAAAAAATTTTGAATTTTGAAACAGTTTTGCACTAGTAAAAAATACATTTTGTTAAAAAATTAAAATGTGTGTTTAGTTTATATATTTTTTTTAAATGGTGTTGAAAATGTAAATGTTGCATAAAAGGTTATTTCACAATTTGTAAATTAAAATGAAAATTTTGTACTGATAAATAATGAATCTTTCTATCACCAGTATATTCCAGCAGAAATGCGAAATTAAAATGATTTATGTAGTAACACTGCAAAAATCATTATATTTAAGTAAAATGTGTCATAAAATTATCACCTTTTAAATTAAATAAAAAACATTATTGTTTATTAAAATTCCTTGAGATGATTTTAAATATTCAAAACAGAATAGCATAAAACTTTGTGTAAGAAAAAAAAAGACGAAGTCTGACATCATTGGGAGATGAATCGTTGATTGAATTTTGAAACAGTTTTACAGTAGTGAAATTTTTGTTAAAAATTTAAAATGTGAGTTTAGTTCTTATATTTTTTTAAATGGTGTTAAAAACGTAAATGTAACATAAAAGCTTATTTGACAATTTGTAAATTAAAATCAGAATTTTGATAAATAATGAAGCCACTTTCTTTTTATCTCCAGCCATAAGTGTTTTCTTGCAGAAATGCAAAATCAAAACGATTAATAGTAACAAAAAAAAAGTTAATAAAAAAAAATAAATCGGTGTAAAATTTATAAAATATTTAAAAAATGCATAAAGATAAACATTTTTTTCAAAAAAATAAAGGCAAAAAGGAACGCTTCTCGCAAATATCTCTATTCAACTTTTGTTTACTTTTAAAGCAAAAAAAATTTTCACTTGCAACAATGTTCTTTCTTTTTCACCAAAAAGAAAGTTACATTTAAGAACCCTTTTTTTTAAAATCAAAAACATTTTAAAGCGCATAAAGTTATTGCTTTTCAAACATGAAAAATTAAAATACTTTTTTGCGATAATTTTTTATAAGTTTAATAAATAAAAATTGATATCAAAAAGCACCGTTAAATTAAATGTGTAGCAAATTATAATTCGGTAAGATATTTGCACGGTTACAATTATTTGAACTGGGTACTTTCGCCGTCTAGCCCACACATAAATTTTTCATTCACCAACACACCGCTCATTTCACCCATTCGCCGACCCTTTTGAATTCGGGTGTACTGGACTGGACCGATTTTTGGACTGGACTATGATTTCCTGGACTGGACTCGCAATTTTTTTTAAACATATTTAAGACTAACTTTTCAAAAAAAGAAAAACATTGTGTCCCTTAAAGTCTTCATTTATTAAAATATATCATGAATATGTTTTTTTAAAAAACATATTCATGAGTCAACTCCAGGAAATCCTAGCCCAGTCCAAAAATCGGTCTAGTCCAATTTTTCCACACACCCTTTGAATTCGCTGTACAAACTTACTATTTTTGTTTGTAAATGAAAAAGTAATGTGTGGGTGAAACTATAAAAGAGCCTTGAATTGTAAAAGCAATTTGAAAGAAAATAATTGTAAAAAACATTTTGACCTTCTTTTTTTTAAATTTTGATTTACAACGCTGCAATTACCACAGCTTTACAATTTTGCTTTATTTTTGGTAATTCAAGTACGAAAAAATAACTCAAAAATATAGGACCTTTTTTACAACATTATTATTTTAAAAAATGCCAAAAACTACAAATCCATTAAAAATGAATAACTTTTCACCTTAAAAAAAAAGTCTTAACCCTTAATTTTACATAAAAAATATGTCATTAAGATTTAAAAAAAGACATTTTGTATTAATAAATTTCTCAAAAAGTGCCATTAAGCGGTTCTTTGAACACACTTGAATATCGTAAAATTTAATAAGTGTTATGTTACTAGTATTTTAAATTGTAGCACTCAAAAAAAATGGAAAGGCAGATGTAAAATATAATTGCTTTTAAAAACATACCATTTTGTAAAATTTTATTTGTCTCATTTCTTTACTTCATTTTTTTTTATAGAAATGCCCTGGTCCGAATATTTGCCATTCATTGTTTTATTTCATCACATTTTATGCATTGCTTTTGATTGTTTATCTCTTAAATTTGCATCAATTGTATTTTTACATCGAAAAAAATATGAAAAACCTTTAAAAATTTCTCCAGTTTTAAATTTTTACTTCATTTTTATCATTCTTTGGAGTGCCACAGATTTCATAAATCGCTGTTATTCATTAATTTTTTGGCGGCTATTTGAAAATATTTATAATGGCATAATTTTATATTGGTTTGGATTTTTTCCATTTATGCTTGGATATATTGGATCTGTAATTGAAATTTTTTTATGTATTGATCGATGTATAACAATTTTATTTCCAATAAAATATACATCAAAACTACGAAAGCATTTTTGCTATTTAACTGTTTTTGGATTAATATTTTATGTGATTGGATTTCTTTTGCTTAATAATTTATTTGCTTCAATTCCAATAACGTCTGAAACAAAATGCATAATTTTTGGATGTCTTCTTGTAAATAATCTTCCATTTTTGTCTTCAACAAAATTATCGATAACTATTATAAATGTTTTATTTGGTATTTTATTACGGTTGTTATTTTATAGAGGTCAAAAAAATGGAGATAATAATAGTAATAAAAGAATTGGAAAAACAATTTTTTTGATAATTGCATGGTCAACATTTTTTGATCTTTTACCAAATATTGCTGCATTTGCGGCAAATAGAGTAAATAGGATTTTTATTTCAAAAAAATATTTTTAGCACTTTTTCAGAAAGTCAGCATAAAATTCAAATATTAAAAGTTGCAAATTTCCCGTCAAGTTGTTCCTTTAATCTTTGCCGCTTTTATTTTTAAGTATAAGATCTTGCTTACCCATATCCTTCCATAAAACTGTTAAAATTGTAAAAAATGGTGTATGAAAAATTAAATTTTAAATGCTGTCTTAATTAAAAAATTTGGGTAAAGTTCATTCTTCTAGCTTACCTAAAATAATTGCCAATTTTTATTTTTATTATTGGAGGAAAATGTAATCAGAATCATACGATATTGACAATAGAAAAAAAAAATTTCATTTAAGCGGCTTTTCTACGGAAAAATTATTGTTTTTGCATTGTTGAAATGTGATAACGTAAAAAAGGTGTGCTACAGACAAAATTTTTGTTTTATTTTATTTGCTTAAATTGTTGTTATTGAAGACAAAAGAAGGAATGGATAACTGATAACACAATTCTACCACGGCTGCACCCCTTTTCTTTATTTGCATTAAAAAGGGTTATATAAAATAAGGATTTTTCTTGTTTTTTTTGTACATTTGATTTTTTTGATCAAAAAAAAGAAAAATGCGTTGGTATTTCTTCTATTTATTTTTTTTCATTTTTATTTCCAGTGTATTTGGAGAAAATTTAATTAACGGCCATGAAATGGTTAAAAAAATGGTTTCTTCCAATTTAAAAATTAAACCTTTGAGTAAGTCTTGAGCTCTTGAACTTTGTTGACGCAAAACAGAAATCATTTGAGAATAAATGGATCAGAATAAATTGAGCATATTTTTATTAAGCAAGAACCTTTAAATAAAAACTATATTACAACAATGGTTTTTTAGAAGAATCATCATGCACAGAGCAGGAAGCCATAAACTATATTATGCAATTTTGTAATATTGACATTTACGCATCTTGCAGGTATATTTTAAATAAAAATTTAATTTTTTAATTTATTAATTTCAGTGATGCACAAACTATGGTTGATTGCGGAATAAAAGTTGTCCGAAAAAATTGTGGTGATGATATGGTGAAAACAATTTGCAATGATTTACCAACATTTTTACAAAATATTGGAAGTTCATGCACTGGTTTAACATGCTCAGATAATACAGGAAGTAGGTGAAAAATTAAAAAAAAATGAAGATTTATATAAGAGACTTTTATTAACTAGCTCAAACATCATCGTGCACTGAACCAGAAGCAATAGGCTACATTGAAAATTCATGTGATATTAACATTCACGCACCTTGCAGGTATACTTAAATTAATAAACCAAATTTTACATCGTTTTTTCATTTAAGCCAAGCTCAAAGTATGGTTGATTGCGGAATAAAAGTTGTCCGAAAAAATTGTGGTGATGATATGGTGAAAACAATTTGCAATGATTTACCAACATTTTTACAAAATATTGGAAGTTCATGCACTGGTTTAACATGCTCAGATAATACAGGAAGTAGGTGAAAAATTAAAAAAAAATGAAGATTTATATAAGAGACTTTTATTAACTAGCTCAAACATCATCGTGCACTGAACCAGAAGCAATAGGCTACATTGAAAATTCATGTGATATTAACATTCACGCACCTTGCAGGTATACTTAAATTAATAAACCAAATTTTACATCGTTTTTTCATTTAAGCCAAGCTCAAAGTATGGTTGATTGCGGAATAAAAGTTGTCCGAAAAAATTGTGGTGATGATATGGTGAAAACAATTTGCAATGATTTACCTACATTTTTACAAAATATTGGAAGTGACTGCACTAATTTAAAATGTTCCGATACTAGTGGTGCCATGAGAAAACAGTCAACTGCTTTCTTCGGTACTTTGGCAGCATTGTTATTAACATTCAAACTGTGTTTGGAAAAATTCTTTTTATAATTATTTTTGTTGTTTTAAACAATATTTATTTTGATAAAGAAAAAATAGCAATGTTGATTGAAAATAATAAAAAAATTTGATAATTCTCTTTTTTCAAATTTTATGTTCAAGTTTATCAACAGTTATTTCGAAAAAAAAAAAATATTTCATTTTTGCTTTTTAACTGTTTAACTGTTTTTATCTTTACAGTAGTAATAAATGCTTATTTACTGATGAAATTTTTGAAAGTTAAACATGTTTTTTTTTCTGACACATGAAAGAAAAGGTTCGTAGATTTATTTCCACTATATATTTAAAAAGCAGTTATTGTTAAAAATAAAATAAAATAAAATTATAATCTCTTATAAGAGTTGCCACCATCGAATGCCAACACTGCTTCCGAAAATACTAATTTTCGTTTCACGAACAGCTTGTACTCCTGTCCCAAGGACTTGGTAACCAACGCCATCAGCACTTGAATTTATGCCTGTTGTAACAAATAAACTAAAATATTATGGACATGAGTACCAAAAAAGGGATTTAATTTTTTACCTTGCAGCAGCTCTGGCTCTTCCAACATCCACTTGTGCATATTTAGCTTCAGCAACAATTGCTTGTCTGAATCCATCACTGTCGTTTTGAGAGCCCACAGTTCCGTGTCCGCCATAACAAGCTCTTACAATTTATTTTAAAATTTATTTTTCAAATATAAATGAAAACTTTTTCTTTAACAAATCAAGGTTACTGAGCCTCCCCGTCCTCCAGTTGACATATTCTCTCTTTTACCACGGCCTCCGCTTTGACTAGAAAATTCAATACCATATCGGCACCAATTTAAAAATTGTTCACAATTATTTATAAATAAATTGTAATCCCATAGCCAATCTAAAAGTTTTTTTGTAATTTGTGTATTGGATTGAATTTTTACCTTAGATCTTGCACGTCGTACAATTTCATCAGGTGGATATGGTTGATACTTGTCGTCAATTTCATTTGCGCGGTGATATAATCCAGCAAGATACGCTACCAAAAATCCATTGTATACTTTTTCCACGACTTTGGCATCTTTCTTAAAAATTAATCTTGTTTTGAAATATGGCAACTTCAGCCATGGAAAATTTCTATATTTTGATGATGGGAGTTTCACCCAAATAAACATTATTTGCCACCCCTAAATGCCAAAAAGAGAAAATTTTTTTTTTCAAAAATTTGTTACCTTTCCTCTTTCATCATCTGGTTAAACATTTACGACAGTAACTTTATCATCAGCATAATCAACAACAACTGCGTAATGCTAAAATGATGTTTTTAAATTTAGATTTTTGATTACAAACGGCGACTTTTAACAAAAGTTTTTTAAAGTTTTTTTAAAAAGAAACTAACAGCATAGCCAAGGTTTCGCACTTCAAGAAATCATCTTTTTTTTAAATCACCGTTTTAACATTGATAGAGTTTTGACAAAATATGAGGAATGACTTTGTTACAAAGTGAAAAATTTTTTTAAAGACAAGCTTTTTTTATGTCTTGATTTTTTCTACATTTTTATCAGAAAATTATCACACCTTTTATGACACAAAGAAAAGCAATATTAACTAATTTCTGTCTGAAAACCTTCCTGATTAAATCCTGTTTAAAAATGCATGTCGTGAGTTTTTTACCATTTTAATGGTGTAATAACTTCTTTTTGCGTAGCACAGCAGTATCAGATAACGTTCAAGAGAGACTTTGATTTGGAGGAAGTTATTTTTTGAATTATAAACAAAAATTTAAAAGAACATCCTATTAAAAAACATCATATTTCAGTAAAGTAAAAAGCCTGCAAATATTGTTTTTCCCAAAAATCAAAATCAAGAAATTTTTTCATTCCGTTTTTTGCAACCTTTAAAAACAGAGGCAAAATTAAATTTAGCTGCGAAAATCGTAGAAGTCTCTAAAAGGTTTTTCGAGAAATCCATTAATGTTTTGTGATTATTTTAAAAAGTTCATTACATTTCAAAAAATATGCTCCCATTCCACTATCGTTATCTTTTTTTTTTCAGCGAAATTGAAATTATAATAGGACCGAAATCAAAATTTTCATGGAAATTATCGAAATAATATTTTTCTAGTCCGAAATCGAAATAGCAATTTAAAAATTAATAAACAATTAGTTAAATAAATTTTAGTTACTACAAAACTCCGCTTGCTCAGATTCATATTTTTCTGTAAAAGTTTCACATCATTTGAGAACACAAATTGATCACTTAATCCTTAAATCCAATGGAACGTACGTTAAAGACTTTGTCAAAACTCAAAAATTTCACTTTAAAAAATAAATTATTTTAGTCTCACAAATAACACAAAATATTTTTCACCTGCTTATATTTCTGATACGTTTATTTTTCATCGAAAAATAACAATACTTTTGATTTTACATCTGCTTCAATAAATGCTGACATTTCAACAGATGAAAAATCTTGGAATGCCCAAATTAAAACAAGTGAATCTCCAAATTTTATAAATATTGCTTTGGATTCAAATAAATCAATACATGCTCAATGGTAAGCAGATATGAATGAGAATGATGAAATACGGGTTTGTACAACAATGGGGACATTGGAAGTTTTTGTTTCTTATGATAAATTCCCATCGCTGTATCATTTTGCACTTTATGATAGTACAATGGTTTTAATTTCTTTTATCACTTCGTTTTTATTATGATTTTTGTTATTAATGATTTTCAAATTATTGTTAAAATAAAAAAATATTTCTAAAAAGTTTGACACCGACAAAAAAAATTTTTTTTCAAAAATTAAACATGTTTTTTATCACAGTTTTTTTTAATTGATGATTATTTCCTCTCCCTTGTTTCCTATATTTTTTATTGAACACAGAAAAATGTTTTCTTAAAAATTTCATAACTTTAAAAATTATTTCGTTTTCTGATTTGAACAAAACCATTTGCTTTTATACTAATCATTTCGCAATAAATTCAAACAAAATGAATTAATCTTTTTTTTTCTTCAAAATAATGTTTTAAGCCGGTGATTTTTTGCAAATTGAATGTCCAACTGGATAATCACATTTAGCTTCACCCCAACCATTAAGGGTCCCACCATGATATGGATTTGGATCAGTATACATACAACAATCTTAAATGGTTCTCAAAAATACAAAAAATGTACAGACAAGGAAATACTAATATGAACCCTAATTTGTATTTTTCAAAATATTAAATACGTTTTTTAAGTCGTCTGACCAGAAAAAAAAACCAATTATTAAAAAAAGTAGTTTCAAAAACGTTTTCTTTTTTTATAAAAAAGAGTCACAAAATTGTTTCATTTGTATTTCACCTGTCAAAAAATGCATACCTATCAGAATATAAAACTAAAATCCGTTTTTAAAAGTAATTATTTTTTTAAAGAAACTATTATTCTTTAAATAATTGATAAAAAAAGAAGGCGTAAATAGCGGTTTAAACAATTACAGCAATAATTATATATATATAAATTATTTTTAAAAGTCTGAAAAATAAAGAATGCATAATTAAAGAAACAAAATTTTATAAATTAAAATCGAGCTCAAACCGGAGACATACCTTCTGCTGAACTAGACCAATCGATTAATTGACCGCTAATTTTTTAAATATATTCTTTAAATATTTAAAAAAAATTAAATTGGAATTGAATTTGATGGTTTTGAAAAGAAAAAAGATTTTGTTCTATGCTTTAAGAAAACCGTTGAAAAGATTAATGTTAAATTAAATTTTTTTTAAAACTTTTTTGTTATTTGTGTTTTTCGTTGTTGAATTTTGTTTGTTTTATTAAAAGTTTGAAGATTACATGTTTTTTTAAAAAAGCTTTTCCATATTTAAGGCGTCGAATATCCCATTTAATTTATCCTAAAATAGATTTTATTAATTTTACAATCACTTTGTAAAAACAGATGTAAATTTTTTTTAAGAACTGGAACAAGATTTTTAGAATATTTGTCATTTTTTAAATTACGCATTAATAGATTTTTTATTTCCGGGTTACAAATTTAATATGAATTTTGTATTGTAGAAAAAAACTCCTTTAAAAAAAATTAAAATATGAGTTTAGTGATTCCATAATTGTTGAATGAACCAACCATAATTAAGTTTTTTATTAAAGTAAGAAAGCTTTTACGTTTCATTTATAAAATTTTGTTTCTTTAATTATGCATTCTTTATTTTTCAGACTTTTAAAAATAATTTATATATATATATAATTATTGCTGTAATTGTTTAGACCGCTATTTACGCCTTCTTTTTTTTTATCAATTATTTAAAGAATAATAGTTTCTTTAAAAAAATAATTACTTTTAAAAACGGATTTTAGTTTTATATTCTGATAGGTATGCATTTTTTGACAGGTGAAATACAAATGAAACAATTTTGTGACTCTTTTTTATAAAAAAAGAAAACGTTTTTGAAACTACTTTTTTTAATAATTGGTTTTTTTTTTCTGGTCAGACGACTTAAAAAACGTATTTAATATTTTGAAAAATACAAATTAGGGTTCATATTAGTATTTCCTTGTCTGTACATTTTTTGTATTTTTGAGAACCATTTAAGATTGTGGGGTTGTCAAAGCGCTTATTTACTTTTATTTTGGGCAAACCTAGAATCCAAACATTCATTAAAAATGATATTTTTTTGGTTGGAACTGAAACAACTAATTTCTGATTTTCAGGGTTGATTAGGAAAAATGAACCTTTGAGCGCGGCAACTCCCAATTTATATCTGAGACTTTATTTAAAGGAGGCGGACGTTTTGATACAATTTCGTAATCTTAGATTTTCGTGATTTTTAGGCAAAATGAGAGTCTCGAAACGAAAATGCGTCTTTTTTGATAAAAATAATTTAAAAAAGGGTCATTTTCGTTTCAAGACTCTCAGTTTGCCTGAAAATCACGAAAATCTAAGATTACGAAACTGTATCAAAACGTCCGCCTCCTTTAAGTAACAGTTTTCTTTAGTGCCATTGTTTTTGTTTCAAAGGTCGTTCATTAACTTTTTTTCTCAGTTTTTTTTCTTTCAAAACTAAAATATTACTGACTTCTGTCACGTATTTTCAAAGACCCTTGTGTTTTATGGTTCGTTATAAAATACTGTAATTCCGCTTTTAGTTGTTAATTTTAGAAAGCTTCTTTTTCTACCACCTTTTTAACCTATCAATTTCCCTGTTTTGACTTGTTTTCTCAAAAAAAAGTAATTTACAACTACCAATTTGCACTTTTTTTTTATTTCTTTAACGACCGCGTAATAAAAAAAACAGAAATACTAAAAAGATATGTAATTTTCCCATAATTTAAGGTTGTATGAAAAAAAGTACAAAAGTTCATTAAAAAATAATTTTTTTTTTCAGTTTTTTAAAAAAAATGGCAGCAAATCCATGGCTTGTCTTTTGTGAATATATTATTTCGCTTGTTTCACAAATTTTTAGCTTTTATGTTTTTGCATATATTATTGTAAAACGTTTACAAAGTATCCGAAATTCAACCGTAATTAAATCTCCATGTATTTCATTCTATTTTCAAATTCAAATTATTACTTCCATTTCAAATATATCTTTTATATTTTATTATTTAATTAATTGGAAACCATATTTTGTTGAAAGTCATAATGCGTATCATATTTATTTTCTTGGTGGGACACAAATTATATTTATTTTAATTTCACCAATTTCTCTATTTGGATTAGGATTAGATAGGATTTTATGTGTTTTATATCCGTCTGAATATACATTGTCCAAAATGTCATATCCGAGATATTTTACAATTTTGTTAATGTTTGCAACAACAACATTTGCATTAATTGTAATAATTATTCCAACATTTCCAACAAAGCCTACAACGGCATGTGCCGTATTTGGTTGTATGCCGTCGGAGGCAATTGTAAAAATGTTTTTATATATTCGCGGATTTACGGGATTTTTCCTTTTTGGAAATTGTATTTGTTTATTTATTTCAATGAAATATATGCATAATTTTAAAGAATCAAATTATCGGGTTTGTAAAATTTTACAGTTTTTGAGTTGGATTTTGAAATGGAAATAAATAAAAACAGCTGTTAAAATGTCAGCATTTCATTTTTAAAAACAACATGTTTCAAAGTAACACATGAATCTTTCATTAAAAATTAATTTTTTTTTGACTTTTTGAGTTTTTAAACTATTTAAATTTCTGAGATGTAAGAAATATCATCGAAATAAATTTTAAGATTGCACAAATTTAACCCTAATTTTTTGTATTATAGAATAACATAATATTTTGCGCCTTTTTGTACCAATTAAAACGCGATTTTCGGAATCAACGACATCGATTTATTTTATAGCAAAACAAATTAAGGCAATGTTCCCACCTACTAATCAATAGATAAAAAAATACCGTTTCGAACTTTAATGGGCATAAAAAAGTGCCAAAACGACATATTTAGCTTAAAAGATTTTGCCAATAATTTTGTTAAGGGGATTCAAAAACATTGGTAAAATAAAAAAACTATTAATTTTTGACTGTGCCAGCCTCCTTGGATTTTTTTGGAGAATGCGTTTTAAAACAGATTTTGAAACAAGTTATTTTCAGTTCAATAATCTCGTATTTTATACAATGCTTGCAACATTATCCATGGATATTTTTCCAAATCTTAGTGGAGCAACTATAAATTCTGTAAGCTTTTATTTCAGCATATTTCTATTTTTACGATATGTTTTTTTTTTCAGTTAACAGGCTTCAGTTTACAAGCATACATTGGCCCATATTCAACAGTCTCAGCATGCATTGAAATGGGAATTTGTGCATTCTTTTATCAAAAAATGTTTAAAAAACGTTTTAATACTTCTAAAGTAATTTTAAAAGAGCCCGCTGCTTTTATGAATTAATTACCAAATAATTATTCAGTTAGGAACAATGGAAGTCATCGTTGCGAGATCTTGATTTTACATTTTGGCTTATATAATGTTCCTGGACAATGGATGTCATAAAAATTTTTGTCATTTGTGGCAAGCAAAAATTTGTCACAAAAATTTTTTACAACTATTTATTATTTTCACTTATAATTTTTTGCGTTTTGAAACTTTTTGAAACAAAATTATAAAAACTTTTAAAAAATGATGACTTTCTTTTTTCCATTGAAAAAACATGTTTCAGTTTTTGCTATTAATTTTTCATTACATAAATTTTTAACTTTTTTATGCCAAAAAAATTCCAATAACTTTTAAAAATTTTATTAACGGAAATGAAAATTTTATAGTTCTCTTTTTACGCGTGGGAAAATAACATCGTAAAAAAGCACCTGACTAAATTAAAATGAAATTTTTTCATTTAATTTATGGCTGGTGTTATTTCATGCTTTATTTTTAGTTAAAAAAACAGAAAGAATTAAAGATATCTTACGGTATTTTTAATGTCTAAAAGTTCCTTCATTTTTTGTGATATAAACGTTCTTTATAGAAACAATCCACAAAAAACAAAGTAAATATGCACAAATTTTGCCATACTATTTTTGTAGCCTTAGGAATATAAAAATCTAAAGGAAGCAATAATTTTTGAAAATCATTGAAAATTACATTTTGACACTTTCATACGCTTTTGTTTATTTCAACAAAAATAAAATAATGAAGAATGTCTTGAGGCAAAAATCTCATGAAAAAACTTTGAATCTTTTTAGTCAGATAGAATTTTTCCTTGGTAAAAAAAAAGTGAAAAAATCATTCATTAAATACTTTTTTTTAAAAAAGGTTGACCAAAATGAGCTCTGCAAATTTAATCCCGAATCTTTCAAATCCAAATCCTTTTGTTTATTTTCGTGGACCGTATCATCATCAAAATTTTTCTTTACAAGATTCTGTTACCTTTTATTTTACAATGAATCCCTCAACTTCAAAGTTTTATGAGAAAATATCTAAAACTTGCAAATATTTTTTTTGCCAAAAATCCGGTTATTCTTTTATCTTGCTTACATTTGACAGCTGATGGATGGAATACCTGTTTAAAGAAATGCCACATTAACGAACTAAAATGCCACAAATTTGAATATGAAAAAATTGCATCAAAATTTTTGGGTTGCTGATTTGTTTGATTTAAGAAATATTACTCTATCACAAATATCTCAAACTATTTCAAAATTTTATCGATTTGATGCCAATGAATGTTATTTTTTTCGGCAAGAAATGTCTATTAATAAACTTTTATTTTTTGCCGCTTCTGCAAACAGATGTCATTTGATAAAATGTGTTGTAAAAGATCGAAACGGTAATAAACTTGAAAGAAAAGAAATTGCTGCAAACCTCCCAAATGTAAAAGATTTTTATGAAGGAATTGATTTCCGTCTATTTAATTGTGAAGGTTTGTGTTATTAATCATAAAATCATGAAAGATCGAAACACATGTTTTTAGAATGTGGTGTTCTATACAAATTTCGTCCAGGATTTACTTCTCATCGGATTCATAATCATGATGGTCCGATTTATAACCACAACTGTAAAATATTTAACAAAACCAAAGAAATAAATCCACCTGTCAGAAATTTTTATGGCTGATGAAAGAAAAAAAATTGAAACTTTACAAATGCTTTCAATTCTTTTTATAAGTGTTTTTTTGTCTTAAATAAATTTGTTCGTTTTTCTAACCATAAAAATACTAGAAAGGTTTTGTCATAAATTTAATAAAATTTTTTTTTTGTGTGATATGTGCTTTAATACATAAATTACACGAAAAAAGGTTTAAAATAAAATCAATAAATACAAGAAAAAAAACTGAAAAAGCCCTCAAATTGATTAAACAATCTTAGCAGATTTTTCAATCCATTCACTACTTTTTTTTCCGTTATTTCCCTTAAAAGAATTTTGTCACTCTTTGTGAAAAAGTTTATTGTTTTTTCTTTCCAAAATGCAATTTCAATAAAAAATTCAGTTTTTCAAAATCTAATTCATTTCCATTTGCTTTCCATTTTTTAAAAATCATCCAATTCGAAAATGTCTGGCAAAAATGAAAAACCTGAACATTTTCAAAATTTAAAAGAATTTTTTGAATATTATGGTATTCCATTATTAGCTGAAAATCTTGATGAAGATTATACACTTGAAACTTTGGCATCATATTCTGTAAATGAACTTCAAGATGTAAGTTTTTTACATCATTTTTTAAATATTTTATTTACATCTTTCAGAATTTCAATATTCCTTCCGAAACTGCAAAATCAATTTTTTCAAAACTTGAACAATTCCGAAAAAACTTTTTCGAATTCTCGTGGTTGGACTCCTCTAATGTATGCATCTGCACTTTGCCGAGTTGAAATTGTTCAATCACTTTTAACTAAAAATCCAAATCTTTGTGCACAAAATGATTCAAAACAAACTGCTTTAATGATTGCTGTAAGCTTTGGACATGCTTCAATTCTTGAAATTCTTATTAATTATTCAAAAGAATTTTCAAAGCGAATTCGAGAAAAATATGAAAATATTTGTGGATTAAATCTTTCTGATGAAAATGGTTTTACTGCTTTACATTTTGCTGTATATTATGCTCATGATGAAGCTGTTAAATGTCTTTTATACGAAAAAGCAAATCCAAATGTTCCTGATAAAAATGGTATGACCCCAACATTGCTTGCATGTTCAGATCAAAATCGTCAAAAGTGTTTAAATATTTTAATCAAAAATGGTGGAAAAATGGATATTCGAAACCAAAAAGGACAAAATGGATATGATCTTCGAAATACTTGTTATACAAAAGCTGAAAATAAATCAAATCCTCAAAAATTTAATCGTTTTTAATTTATCTTTAATTTTTTTACTGCCATTTATACTTTAATTCTTTCTTTTTTCCAAAAGTTTTAACATTTTTTTTTGTTTTTCATCTAAAATTTTTTACCATGTACTTTTTTTGTATGGATCTTTTTTGACTTTTCATAAATTTTTTGTCATTTTTTATGTATCATTGATTTTATTTTCTGGGAAGGGATTTTTAGTGGCATAATTTTTTTCCTTGATTTATGACTATTTTTGTGCTTGCCTTTTCACGCTTACAAAAGTTTTTGTTCGTCGTGACTCAAAAAAAAATAGACGATTTTTTATCCTAGCAAATTCCTCATAAATTTTTTTCTAGGTTTTTTTGATAGAAATTTTTTTTATTTGTTTATTTTTCTTTTTTATTGTTAAGTTATCTAAAATGACCTCTGCAAATTTAATCCCAAATCTAACAAATCCAAGTCCTTCTATTTATTTTCATGGCCCATATCGTCTTCAAAACTTCCAACTACCAGATTCAATCATTTATTATATCTCTAAAAATCCATCATCTCCAAAATTATATCAAAAAATTATCAAAACATGCAAATATTTTTTTACCAAAAATCCGGTTATTATTTTTGGATGCTTACATTTTACAACTGATGGATGGAAAATATGTCTTAAAAAATGTGAATATGATAAAAAAGATTATAAAAAATTTGATATTGAAAAATTTGATGGAAAATTATGGATTACAGATGTGTTGGATATGACAAATAATTATACAGTTACTCCACCATCATTTATTTCAAAGCTTTTTCGATGCAATGTTCATACATGTCTTCTTTTTCAACAAAACTTTACTTTTGAAGAACTTAAATTTCTTGTTTCTTCTGCAACTATATGCCATTTGAGAAATTGCAATGTATATGATAGAAATGGAAACTTTGTTCAAAATGAAACAATTCTTGCAAGTTTTCCAAAATTTTTAGAACAACATTTTATAGGAGTTGAACCACGTCCATATCTTTGTCAAGGTTTGTGCTTCTGTTGATAAAAGAATTGTGTTTTTAAATTAATGCTCTTTTTAGAATGTGGTGTTCGACATAAATCTCTTTCAAGCCTCAAAGATCATCAAATTGTTCATAAATATCCAAACATACAAACAAAAGATTAAAATCATTTCAACAGATTCATCTTTTTTTTTTTGATAAAGCACGTTGGAATTAGCTCCACTCTTTTGTTCAGTCAAAAAATGCTTTGGTATTCTGTTTTTTTTTCTTTTTATTTTTTTTTTTTTAAAAAAATAAAAAAATGAGCATTATCTTTTAGGAATGTGCCTGCTCTTGTATTAGTTATTTACGTACATTTTTTTTCCAAAACTCTCTGCTATCCCACTCAGTTTTTTATGCTGATTTATAATATTAATATAAAAATGCATGAAAAATTAATATAAGATCAGGCACAGTTGTTAGAAATATTGTTCGTTTTTTCGTCTTTTCTTCAAAAAAAACTAAAAGAACATAATGCCAACCCATTTTTTGACTGAACAAAAAAGAGTGGAACTGATTCCAACGTGTTAAAACTGTATTTTTTCGTTTATTGTCATAAATAAAAAAATTGAAAGCTATATTTTTTTTTACAAATTCTGTTTCGTTTAATTAATGAAAAATGCGCAAATTGTGCTTTGAACAGAAGAAAAAAATATCATAAAAATGATTGAAAATTTTTGAAAAATACAAAATCGAGAAAATATATTGATTGTTTTTTTTGCCATTATGTTGTAATACTTAAGCGAAAAAATTGCTAATCTTCGAATTCAGAAAATCGAATGGTGTATTCAGTTTAAAGCTTTAAAATTTATTTCAAATTTAAAAAAAAAGTCATTTTTACAATACAAAAATAAATGTAAAAAGCAACAAATTACATCATTTGAGCAAAATTTTTAAGATGTTTACAAATTCTTTTATGATCAAATTCAATCCAATCAAATTTTTGGCATTCTTTTGAACAATATTTTGCCATCATACATCCGGAACATGGAAGAATTTTTGCTTCTTTTCCGCAACAATGGCATCTTTGATCTGTTGAAGTTTTATCTAAAAAGAGTTATACAAGATTGAATTTTGTGATACAATTTTAATTTCTTACCAATTTGAATAAATTCAGGACTTTCAACCCGAATAACATTTGAACCATTCATTGTCAATCGCAAATGTGGATTAATGATTGTAACTTTGGAATTTGGATAAAAATCATTTATTGCTTTTGGAATATCAACTTTTTTATCTCCAGTTAATGTCCAATTATAAACTGTTAATCTGAAAGCTTCAAATGTTATTTGATACTATTACTTTTAATGATCCTTACCGATAAATATCACCATTTTTACCTTCAATGATTGTTGAAATTTCATTTGAATCAACTGAAGGAATTGCCCAATCAATAATTTGAGATTCCACAACAGATCCATCATACATTTTATCAATTTTTGTTTCCAAATCTTTTAACATCTTTAAATCCATTAATGGTTGAGGTTTTGAAGTATTTGGTTGTAAAGCTGGAGTATCATACAATTTCGGCTTATTCATATTTGGTTCAAAAAGGGATACAAATAATTCACGATTACTTCGAAGTAGTATTTTTCTCTGAACATCAAGTTTAATTTGTTCAAAACGTGGATTCATTGAAGCTAAAAGATGGACTATAAGATTTGCAAAATCGAAAAAAAGCTTTTCTCACCTTTTTCAGAAAGTCCATGATTTGGTTGTTCTTTCTTTTTCATCATATAAAGCTTTTCCAAAATTGTTTTCTCTTTGAAAAAAAATGGTAAAAAGCATGGCAATTGTTCTTTTTCTGCAGCTAATCCAGCTTTGAATGATGCAATAAAATTTGGAAAGTCTTGATGATAATTATAATACATTGCTTTTCGATAATGGCATGCTGGAACTTTATCATGATCTTTTGGAGCAACAGCAAGAAAATGATTTAAAGCTTTAATACATTCTGATGGCTGTCCTTCTTGTTGTGTAAGTGAAACTGCATAAACATAAAGAAGACGCAAAGAATTTGGATGTAACTAAAAAAAGCTTTTTTTTTAAAATCGATACAATTATTTAACTCACGGATACTGCTAATTCTGCACATTTTAAAGCAGCTTTATTTTCATTGACAACAGTATGATAGGAATATGCCATTTCAGCCAAATATTCATCAAACGGATATTTTTTTAAAGAATTAAAAACAATAGTTGAAGTTTGAAGATTTTTTGTATTTATATGAATATAACAAACAATTGCATTAAGTTCATTTCGATGAAATTTGTATCTTTTCTACAAAAAGGAGGTTATTATTTAAACATGCGATTTTGAAATTAGCTTACTTCAATCATTGCTTTAAACAATTCTGGAATTTCAGCAATTTGATGATCCAAGTGAATTGCTTTTGATAATGCAGAAACAACTCCACCAGAATCATTCATTTTAAAAGCTTTCAATGCATCATCAAAATTTTTCCAAATATCCATATGTCGTTGAGCTGTTTTTGATTCTTTTGCTGCAGCTTCCTGTAATTAAATTTTGCTATTTTTTAATTCAAAAAAAAAAAACAAGCTATTCCTTACTTCAATATATTTTCCAAATTCTTCATAATTCAAAGGATTCCGGTTTTTAAATAAATCTCGATACGCCAAATTTCGCATTGTTTCGAGAGCAAAAGTTTCAGCTTGAAGATTTTCACGCTTTTGTAATTGTTCTGCAGCTCGACTATCACCTTTTTCAGCAGCTAAACGTAACCATTTCATTCCTAAATATGAAAGGTATTTATTTAAAATTTTATATACTAAAATCTATGTACCTTCTTCAACGTCTTCTTTTGTTAGCTTTGATGAACCAGTTCCATCAAGATTAAAATAGCAATTTGCCAAATTTATCATTGAAGAAGTTTCGCCTTCTTGAGCAGCTAATTTAAAATACTGAAATGCTTTTGTTGCTGATTTTTCAACTCCAAGTCCTTCTTGATACAATAATCCAAGATTATTTGCTGATGGTGCAAAATCATTTGCAACAGCTTTTTCATACCATTCTACAGCTTTTTTATAATCTTTATCAACTCCAACACCTTCAGAATAATTTAAAGCAATCAAATGTTGAGCTTCAGTTACTCCACTTCCTTTCAAAAAATCTTTGAATGAATTAAGATAATCATTTTTAAAACTTTCCATTCTAAAAGGTTTTGCTGCAGCAGCTTTTAGTAACCATTTCATTGATTCTTTGTAATCCCGTTTAACACCTAATCCATTTTGATACATTTTTCCCAAATTATACATTGCTTCAGCGATATCCTTTTCTGCAGCTTTCATATAATATTCAAGTGCTTTTTCATAGTCTTTTTCAACACCATTTCCATCACGGTAACTATTACCCTGAATTGTATCAACAATCCCAGGAAGATTAAGAGCCAATTTTCCCAATTTAGTTACAACATCTTTAGTCAATTCTAATCGAGTTGCTATTTCTTTAAACTTATCTTCATTTGAAATACCAGGATAAAGATGATCATCTCGACAAAGATAACCACTCTGAAATCCCTTTTTTACATTTAAGCTTTCAAATAATAAATAAAAATCCACCTTTGCTCTTACAGCGCTTAATTCATCTCGAGTTTCTTTTGATTCAGGATTTAAAGCGAATGCTTTTTCAAATGACTTTTCAGCTTCTTTCCATTCTTCTTGAACTTCTTGAACCCGACCCAATCGATAATATCCACGCCACCAGCTTGGCCATAATTTGATTACCAATTCAGCATCCCTTTTTGCGAATATTGTAAAATCTTCTTCATTTAACATTAAAAATGCTGCAGATCGATTTGAATAAATAATTGCTTTTTGCGTGTCATTTAATCTATCAGCAAATTGAATAATAATTTGATTATAAGCATCAAGGCATTCATTATATTTTTCTGCCTTAAAAATGTTTTTTTTGAGCAACGATTTATTTATTTATCAAAATTGCCCACAGCGAGTTGAGCTGAAGAAAAGTGTTCACTTTTTTGGACCCGAGCAAACAGGTCAGATAAAAAAAGTCAACTAAAAAAATGAGAGAGCAGAGTTTCGAAAATTTTCGAAACTCTGTTCCTTGGTTTTTTCTGTTATCTTTTATTTTTGTCACACTTGAGAGCTCGGTCCAAAAAAGTGAACGCTCAGTTCGAAGTGCGCGATACAAATTTTATTAAACGCGAAGTGTGTCAATTTTTTTAAATTAAAAAATGTTAATTTTTTACCAACCTTGAATAACTTATTTGCTTCATCTTTACATTTTTCAAAATTTTTTAAAGATTTTTGTTGATTTGGATCAAGTAATTTTTGAGATGCTTTAAATTGCATAATTTCTGGTTCAGAAACTTCTTCTTTTTGTTGTCTTGGGATTTCAAATAAATTCTAAAAAGTCTTAAAATTCAAAACCCTAAAAATGTTTTTTTCAAACCTTTGAAGTTGAGCAGAAAAACAATTGTTTTGAATCTTTTGACATTTTTTCATTAACTTTTTTTAGTTTATTTGAAAATATTTCTTCATCATTAGCATCTTTATTTCCATTTTCATAGGCACAAATATGAAGTGAAAGGATGCTTTTATTAATTGGATTTGAATCATCTTTTTCATGATTCTCTTCTTTTTGGGAATCATGGATATTCGAGTAATGTGAAGAAATTGGAGTGAAATGTTTATCTTTTTTGTTATAGGAATCAGATTTTGATAAAAAATTATTTTTACAATCTGACATATTTGTTAAGGCGGCAGTCTCGAAGAAATTTTCTTTTTAAAAATTACTGTAAAACTACTTTAACGAGAATGCTTGTTTGTTCAAGGAAATAAAACAGAAAAGAGTTATTTAACAGAATTTTTTAAAGGCTTTTTGATTCAGTTTCGTAAGAAAAAAGGATTTCGAAATACTACTTTTTTTTCCAACCCTTCGATGTTCGTGATCAGACAAACTCTTGAAATGGAAAAATATCTCCTTTGTTAAAAAAAAACAGGAAGCTGCATTTTCGTTCCAATAGTTTGCCTAATCATGACTATCGAAGGGTTGGAAAAAAAAGAAATATTTTGATATCCTTTTTTCTTAAGAAACTGGATCAAAAAGCCCGCCTCCTTTGAAGCTTAAAATATTTTGATATTTTTGAACAGTGTTGTGCTTTCGAATTTGAAATGACTCCGGCAGTGACTCCGACTCCGGAGTCGGAGTCACTGGAGTCGACTCCGAAGTCATTTTTTTTAAGGTTGAAAAAAATTTTTTAAAAATTTTCAAAAATTTTTTATTAGAAATTTAGAAGCCCAGACACGTTTTAAGTGTTAGTTTTAACATAACAGTGTTAGAATAGCTTGATATTTATTACGTTAAATAACAAAATTAAAAAAATAAAATTTTAAAATTTAAAATTTCTTTTTCTTAACGTACTCCTTCCCCCTGTGAATTTGGAAAATCTGAACGGAGTCGACTCCATCGCCGTGACTCCGACTCAGACTCCGGAGTCGATTCCGGAGTCGACTCCACGACTCCGGAGTCGCAACAACACTGTTTTTGAATAAAATGTTTTTTATTCAATCAACTTTTAATTTGGCATATTTTAGTTTGTGTGTAAAACAGTAGTTGGCCACATCGAATCGAAAAGCATTAGAACAAACAATTTTTTGTTCAAACTTGGCAAAATGTGTCTTTTGATTTGCGCGAAATTTAAAATATTTCTCTTGAGCAAAGAGAAAACAGAACACAAAAAAAGTTCCACCGAGACAGTAGACAGCGAAAGACGCGCACTTTTTGCATAAAAAAAGAGCATGCAATAAAAAAAGAAACAACGCTTTAATGCAAAAAAGTGCGCGTTTTTCGCTGTCTGATGTTCGGTGGAACTTTTTTTGTGTTCTGTTTTCTCTTTGCTCAAGAGAAATATTTTAAATTTCGCGCAAATCAAAAGACACATTTTGCCAAGTTTGAACAAAAAATTGTTTGTTCGATTTGATGTGTGGCGGCAAAATCAAAAATATAAAAAAAGCAAAGCATCAAATTTTCAAAACTTTTTTGTAAATGCTTATAATTAAACTTTACCGTAATCTATTTTTTCTCCTTTATCAAAAGAAGAAACACTTTTTGAATTAATCAAATGACCATCAAGATTTTCATGATTGCAATTTAAATTGAGATTTGTGAATTTTGGATCAGAAATTGAATTAAATATATCACCAGTAAAATTCTTTCTTTCTGAAGGCAATCCATTACTTTTTGTTGCCATCTGAAAATTACAGTAATTTTAAAATCAGGAAATTCGTTAACAAAAGCAGGAAAGAAACATCATAGAGTGAAAGTTTGATGCGAAAGAAAAGTCTTTAAGGACTTTTAAACAGAACACAGTTTTTGTTTTATGCTGTACATGGCGAAAAGGCAGAGCATTTTTTTGTTTTTCAGCAAAAAATATGGTGAATTAACATCCGTCTTTTCGAATATTTTGAAATAATTCGAAAAAAAGGAAAACAACTTTTTGTTTTTGGGAAAAGAAAATTCGAAAGGTTTTCTTAAAAGGGATTGTGACATTTGTGCCAGCTGGCACGAACTTTTTATAAGAATCAAAAGTCATCCATAAAAGGCAATTTTTTGCAAAACAAATTGTTGTTTTCGATTTACAAATATGCAATTTTTTTTTATGAAACTATAGAAAGAAATTGACAATAAAGGAAAACATATTTTTGAAATACGTTACATTTCAACAAGAAAAATTACAGTAAAAAACAGGCAAAATTTTTGTCCAAGAGATTTTGTTATTTTTCTTTATAAAAAGCAAATTTTTATGTGACAATAATAGGCACATCATTTAACATCATCAATTTATGAAATATAGTTTTTTTATCAATTTTTAACTTTTGTTTTATTAATCTAAAACAGCCAAATTTTATAGAAAATGTAATGCAGCATTAACATTACCATTTGCAATAAATATTAATGTTTACTAACATATATATTATTATTCTCTTTTCATTTGTTTGAATTTAACCATTTTTAATGATAATATTAAAAAAAACGAAATTCCTAAAATATTGAAAAAATAGTAATCTAATTTTTTAAACATCGTCGCTTTTTACAAATGCAGGCACAATGTCTTCTTTTTGGCTGAAAGAAACACCAAAGCCCAGTTTATTTTTTCAAAAACATTCGATTTAGCAAATATTTGTAAATCAATAAAAACAATGTTTGTTACTTATCCAAAAAAAAAATAACCTAGGCTTTGAATATTTCATTAATTTAATATTGTGGATAATATTAAATGTAAGGGTAAAACAAAAGTTAACACTTTAACAATAATAATCATTTTTGTCTAATGTCATAAACGTCTGAAAACACTATTTTTAGAATTCCTTGTTTTTAAGAGATACATATATGTTTTAGCCTTGTAAATTTCTTTGAACTTTGTTGCTGCGATTGTTAAAATTTTTTTTTTATTTCATAAAAACTCATAAACTTGAAAAAAATGGATTCAACCCGTTTAATTTGAAGAAATGTTTAATATTAAAATTATGTGTTTTCATTTTTGTTATTAAAATTGTCGTTTTTATTTGGTTTCAGGATTTAATAATATTTTTCACAAAATTAAAAAACTATTTTTTTAATTAACAATAAAATATTCACAAAAATGAAGATAAACGCAATCTACGAAATTTTAATGAGTGCATTTTTTTAAAATAGACATTTTATTTGTATGAAAAAGATTTGAAAACTGAAAGGTTTAGATCTTTTTTTACCATTTTATTGAAACAAAATCAAAACTCTTTGTTTTTTTTTTTGAAAGAACAAAAAGACAAAGAAAGAAATCGGCAATTGATTGCAAAATCTTTTTTTATGTCAAAGTAAAAGAAGTAAAAATGTTTCTTTATATAAAATTCCAACCGTTTTCAGAATTGAATTTTTTGTGCTTTGTAATGACCGGGTTGTTATTGCGAAACAATTGTTACATAAATTTATTAAACTTTTCTCATCTTTAATATTTTTAGTCAAATTATTATCAGCAATAATTTGACAATCACCCGTTTACGTATTATCATTAATTATTTTTATTGTTAATTTAGAGATTGGAAGTTCATGAAGAACTAACTTTATCATTACAATATTAGTTTTTTTATCAAAAAGTTTTATTTTCCACACTTTTTTAGAAATTCATAAAAGAAAAAATAAACATAAAAATTTATTTTTACAAGAATAATAGTTAATTAACAAATAAAAATTGCACACATGATTAACAAAATGAAAATTGGTGATAACCTTGTATTAGACGACATTAATTCTTTTTTATTTACGCGTGATAGTTTTAGAGAATAAATTTTTGAAGCGCTGTTTTTAAAGGTGATCTTTTCTGAAACTACAGCTTTTCAGAAATCCGAGAAATTTTTCTAATCCTGTACTGTGTCGTGTTATTTGCGGTAGAATATTTAAAGGCCTCCGTGAAAGAATTACAGCCCTTTCAGAAAAAAACCTTGTATGCTTGTATTCGGTTGGTTTTTTGGTACTATTCTGACATTGTTCGAATATCAAACATGAGGATTTTGACTACCAGTTATAAACATTTTTCCTGCAAGCATATCGTCGAAAACAGACTTTAAGCAATTTTATCTCAAAACTCGTTAAAATAGATTCTCAAAAACTACCATGCCGTTATTAAATATTTTAAGTTTTATGAAAAATTTGATCAATAACAATAACAGCTGCCAAAATGAATGTTTGATCTTCTGATGGAATAATTTCGACAACATATTTGCTTCCCAAAGAAAAGATTCTTTTTTTAATTACAGCAACATTTTGTCCATTTTTAGAAATTGTGTATACAAAGGAATCTCCATTTACAACATATTCACCATAAACAGAATTAATAAGAAGTTTATCCTTGAAAAATTTGAACTTATGTTTGAAACGACCCAAATTTTGACCTGTTGCAGCAAGAGTAACATTGAAAATATTAGTAAAATGATTTTTATCTTTCTTAATTTTGATTACGGGTCTGAAAAAATAAGATTTAAGTAAACGTATCTCAACTCTTTTTTTACTAAATTTCTAAAAAACTGATCCCCAAAATAGAATCCCCATAAATTATTCTTCAAATAAAAATCCCCAAAAAAAATAATCTCCAAAAAAGGCCACGCCAAAATGATATATTTGTAATAATTATTAAACCTTTTTCTTTAAATCTTTTCAACTTACTTTCCATTCATATCTTCGAGAACAAAATTTTTATATAATGTAAAAGTTTTTCTACGAACAAGAAATATTGGTCGATTACTTTGATCTTTGATTTTGTAGCAATTTGCTCCAAAAGTATCACGAACTCGATATATGCGATTCAGAAACTGTTCTTTTTTTGGAGGATCAGTAGACTTATACGGAGGTGGAGGAGAATTTAGGAACATTGTTGTTAATTTGAGAAATAATCTCTAAAAAAGTATAGTATCTTTTAATTAAAAAATGCACTCGTGAATAACATCACAAATATTTCAGTTACAGAAAATCCTAAATTCACAAAGACTTTGTCTAGTGAAAAGAGAGGGTGAGCTTCAAGAGATAATTGATTTTGTTGGGTTTTCAAATACAAACACCAATAAACCCAAAAAATTAATCTTCGGTAAAAACATATTTAAATTAAATTATAAAACCAAAGAATGGGAAACTTGTTTTTGACTTGAATTGAAAAGAATACTTTTAAACGTATTTCAAAAATAGGAAGAAAAGCGAATTTTTTTACTGCCAAAAGAAAAGAATATTACAAAAAAAGAGAGACAAAAATGAAGTGTAAATCGAAGCTTACAAAAAAAAGGCGGAAAGATGAAGCATGATAAGAAATGAGACAAATGATACATTTTGATCAAAGCTGTTAACAGAAAAAGACAGAGACCAAGAAAAAAACAGAACAATTCGATTTAGAAAAAAAAGAAAAGAAAAATAATATTTACAAGATAAAAGAAAATTGTTAAAAAATGAGATAATTTTAAATAATAAGAAATCAGAAGTCTAAAAAAGAAGGAATCACTTATTCAGTTTTCTCCCCCCAATTTTTTTCATTCACAAATTTGCATAAAATTATTCGTTTGAACATTGATAAGGGTGGGCGGGTGAGGCGACTGAGCGGTTGCTTTAGGGAAAGAAAAAAAGGGGGGGAGTATACTGAATAAGTACCCCGTTTAAAAATACTGTAGTAAAAGACGCGAGATATGAAAAAAGATGATGTTATAAATTTCATGGAATGATCATAAAAATCCGTCACTAAATCTGCTTTTTAAAGTTTAAAAAAAATGTTACGAAAAACGAAAACTTTTCTTCTTTTTGTTCTTCTTTCCATTTCGTCGAAAAGAAGAAGCGGATAAAAACAATTTTTTTACACTGAAAAAGGAAGAGAAAAACAAATGTTTTTCTCTTCCTTTTCATTTGTTTCATTTTTTTACAAAAAAAAGTTTCAATAAAACGGATTTTAAAATTTGTATCCAACTTTTATCGATTTTTTCGTGAAAAAAGTTGTAAAATAAAGCAAACATGAAAAAATGAGAAGATATTAAAGGTGATGGACAAGTCTAATTATGGTCGTTGTCTGGAAAAAGGATAAATAAAATTCTGTCCAGACTTTTTTCACTTTTATTAGCGCCGCAAAGTGAATGACCTTTTATGCGACATTATTTTTTGCAAATAAGATTTTGTTTACATTTAAAAGGATTTAAAATTTCAGACAAAACCCAAAATATTTTTGCTATCATTCATTTTACATTATAATTCAAGCAAAATCTTTGCAAATGCTGGTTCTTTTATTAGCCATTATTTAATAAATCGTTCTTGTTTTTTTTGTTATAAATGTTTCAAAAAAACTTAAAAATTTTTGTTTTGATGTTCCAAAATGAGAAGTTTTTCCGCTTTTTTATACAAACATTATTTCGCTTATTCTTTTTTCATAAAACAGCTAATAAAAGCACATAAATAATTGTGTAAACAGAATAATTACACTTTAGTTCCATTGCTTTTTCAAATCCGCAAAATAATGATCAATTGAAGAATTCGTTGGTAAAAACTTTCCCAATGGTCCTAAAATGTATTTTTGAAATGTCTGCGGCGAAGTTTTTGATTTTTTCATTGTAAAATATTTTTGAGCAATTGCAATAATAAATGATAAATTGTAAAACTAAAAATAAACTTGTTTTATCACAACTGAAAATGAGGTTTTAGATCCAAACCAAATGAATAACTCCGAAATCAACTTTATGGCCTATTAAAATGCTGACAGCCCTAATAATTAATCCGATAGGTCCGATTACAGCAAAAGCCAATATTGGATTCCATAAAGCTTTCGTTACTTTTATGTTTTCTAAATTCTAAAAATATAATCAATTATTTTTTTATACACTTCAGTAAATAAAATTATAACAAACCTGGCATCTTCGATCAAGTGAAACTCGATAAGCTAAAATTCTGTACATTCGCTTATTTTTTAAATACAATATTCGACAACCAATCATTGTAAAAATATGCATTGCTACGACAAAATATAATAAATAATCGTAGAGTAATCGAAGAACCGGTGAAACAATCCCTAAAAATAATATTATTATAAAATATTGGCGCTCATTATATTTTTGGGTTTAGATATTTGGCTTTTACATATATTTTGCAGACAAGCATATCTGCATTCCTCGTTCTTTGTGTCACACAGTTTTTTGTTTTTCCAGATTTTTAAGTTGTAATTGACAGAAATATTATAGATGACGTAATAATTCAATTATCCTTCCCTCCATTTTTAGCGCCATTTAAAATAACCCTTTTTTGTGAATTTTCTCCTCTCTGTATGACCTCAAATCTTGGGGAGCCCCAAACATTGTTTTATGAAACTTGTTTTTTCTTATCTTTTTATTATTGTGAACAACTAAAAATAAAAAAAGTCAGATGAATTTGTTACGCATTTACAAAAAGTGGTAGACAAAAAATATTGTTGTTTCGAAATTTGCCATTTTTTGACAAAAAGAAAGCGATGTTTTTCTTCATTTTTATTCTTTAACAAAATATAAAAGGATCGTTTTTGAATATTTTATTGTTATTCGATTGGAAAATAAAAAATAAATGTTTAAAATGCAGTATTTTAGAGAAAACTATTCAAGTAAAACTTTCCGAAGCTGTGAATCTTTTGAAACCATTATTAAAGAATTCCGGTGATAATAAGTTTTTCAGGGAAAAATTTAAAAAGGGATTTTTGAGTATACTTCAAAAAATGTAAAAGCTTATCATATTTTATCTTTCTTGAAAATATTTTAAATACAAAACATTTTCAAATGTTTTTACTTTTGGGACAAAATTTTAATTTTATGAACTTAGCAAAATTTTACTTAAATAACACCTGTTCATGACAACAAAATTCTAGAAAAAAAATTCATAAAAATAAAGTTTTTTCGCAAAATTTTAGGACGACAACATTTTTGGCGTCAATTTTTTTTCCTTACACGATAAAGCTGGCATTAAATATAACAATGTAAGAAAATACGATAAAACAGTTAAAATATAAAATCCAATTAAATTTGATGAAAATCTTTGATATTTTTCTAAATAAATTGTTGCAATTATTCTTTCTAAAATTATAAGGAAATATGAAATTCGAAGCATTTGTGATGTAAATGTTAAAGTAAAAACTAAAGCTTGATATTCTGTTGTCATTTCTGTTGAATAAATAAAATAAAAAACTGTACATAAAAATGAAAATGTTGTTGTGAGAATAGCAAATGGAAAAATTGTAAAAATAAAATGGTAACTGAAGAAATTATGATTAAAGGTACAAAAAGGTAAAAAAGAATATTTTTACCGTAAGCTTTTTGGTAATGTTGCAACAATTGAATTTCTGATTTTATAAACAGATACATATGAGCATAAAGTAATTAATGAAATAATACAGCAAAAAATATTAAACCAAAAAGAATAAACCATTTTTCTAGACTACAAATTAAAAAGAAATAATTAACTATATTTTTTGAAGAAATGAGCTTCAAAAAAAATAGGTCTGCATTCAAAAAGTAAATACTTCTTTTTTATTTACCATTCTCAGTTTCTGTCATTTTTTTATGACAGAAATTGGAGTTTTAAAAAAAACCAAACATTTTAATAAATAATAAAACTTTATTTCAAATGTCATTTTTTCAGATTTATGTTTTGTTCTTTTTCACCTTTTTTATGTTGTAATTTATTACCGTCATTGGCTAATTTTTTTGCCTCTGTAAACAAAATGCAGTCATGAAATTAAAAAACGCAAAGGTTTTTTTACGAACTTATGTCAACGGATAAAAGATTTTTAACTCTAAAAAAATGTTAAAATTGAGTTTTATTGTGTAACAAAAATACAAACACAGTTGTAAATAAATAAATTTCAGAGAAGAAAAAAAACTTGAATGCGTCAAAAAAGTTTTATCTTTAAAGACCATAAGTAATCGTTTTTTTACAAGCCCGCCACAGCACCTGTCGACCACTCACATATTTAATACAAAAGAAAAGACAGTGAATGTTTTTATTCTTTTTTCTTTTGTTGATATCTAACCATTTTTAATGATGACATTAGACAAAAAAAATTCATAAAATACTGAAAAAAAAGTAATCTAATTTTTTAAACATTCTCGCTTTTTACAAATGCAATTTCCCAAATAAGAGCTAAGACCAATAATAGGATCTTTTATATTAAAATCATGTTTTTGTTATCAGAATTTTCGTTTTTAGTTGATTTCAAGACTTAATAATATCTTTCACAAAAGTAATAAACTCTTTTTTTAATAAATTTTAAAATATTGACAAAAGCAAAGATAAACTTTATCTATGAAATTTTAATGATTGCATTTTTTTGAAACAGACGTTTATTTGTATAAAAATCTATTTTTTTAAAGGAGGTTGAAAGTTTCAAACTTTTGCGAAGCCTTTAAAAAAGTGAAAGAATACGCCCTGTTTGTGCTTGCACGAATGGAAAAATAATTTAATCGACATATATTTCGAATCTTCTTTTTTTGAATATTATATATGCCATTCTTTTTCCCACTTATTTTTTATCTCTCCACGTGTTTTTGTGCTTGCTGTTGGTCAAGATGAAATTAACACTTTTTACATCTCTGGCAGGGCCGCAACTGCCTTACGATTTAAAATGTATGGGGAAAAACGAAATTCATACTGGGTAAATTTTTTATGAGAGCGGGAGCGGAAAAATAGGAAGCGGGAGTACACTGATTCGAGTAGTTAAACTTACGGTTTTTCTCTTTTACATTAGCGATAATTCCAACCAACATAAATAACAGCGGAAAACAACACTCCATCGTAATCAGCATATTTTTCTTACCCGGACCCATGCAAAAAAAATCGTTCAACGAAGAAATTGTCAAAAACAAAATAATTTTTTTTTTCATGAAAAAGAGTAAAAACATTCACTTTCCTTTCTTTTGAATTAAAAAAGTGACTGTTGTGGCCGAAGGTTAAAAAGTCGCGCGATGTGAAAAAATTAGCATGAAACTTGGAAAAAAAAAAGAAAAAAATTGAAAAAAAAATGAAAAAACGGTGACACGATGAACTGAAGAAAATCCCAAATTAGCATTGAAGGAATTGTCATTTGAAAGCATAAAGCTGTAAGTAATTGTCTTCGAGCTTTAAGGGTTGCAGGGGATAAAATATTTTTCATTTCAGTTAATTTTCGATGAATCTTCAAAGCTACAATACTTGCAACAACCCAAACAATAGAAACTTGAAGTGCCAAACATCCATAATGTAGCTTTCCTTTTAAATCTAAGATCAACGCAAAACATGATGGAGTTGAAATAAAGAGATCGTAGGAGTTGTTAAAATTATTTTTTACGTATGAAATTGTTGCATCATAATCATATGCAGACAACAATATTATATATGACGGAAGTGGATAAAATATCATAATTAAAATAATAATAATTATACCTTTAACGGAATGAAAAAATTCAACATTTCCGTTTAAAGGAGACGGACGTTTTGATACAGTTTCGTAATCTTAGATTTTCGTGTGATTTTCAGGCAAACTGACAGTCTCGAAACGAAAATGCATCTTTTTTGATAAAAATAATTTAAAAAAGGGTCATTTTCGTTTCAAGACTCTCAGTTTGCCTGAAAATCGCGAAAATCTAAGATTTCGAAACTGTATCAAAACGTCCGCCCCCTTTAAAGAAAATAGTTGATAAAAGAAGCCAGCAACTAAAGAACAGCCGACGCAACTAATTGTTATATGCATTATTGCCTATAAAACTTCGGTATTTTTAACGTTAATGTCTAAGTTAAGCTACTGTAAATGGTTTTCGCGCAAAGGCTTTTAGGGTACAACAAATTATTTTAGGTATAACACCTTGTTTGTTGCACTTTAAAAATGGCCTTCAGAAAGACAGAACTTTTTCACCAGGTCAGATAAAAAAATTCTGTTTTAACATTTTGTACATTTTTTCTCTGGAGCTGACTATCTTTCGATGTCTCTCTTTCAAATAGCAAAGAAAGTATGTATATTATATATGAATTGTAAAAATTAATCGCATTATCCATCAAACTTTTTTGCAGGTCCTTTCCAGTTGCCTCGAAAAATTTCCTTTCCAAAAGAGAAAGAGAAGCACAAGGCCTCTGTTTAATATTTGTTCGCGTGTCTTTGCTTTTTTTTTCTAAAAAACAATTTAAAATTTTTTTAACAAATTTTTGCAAAACAATATAATTTTAAGGTAAAAAAATATAAGATTTACGAACTACAATAACTGAAAAAAATGCGAAATATATTTAAACATTTAAGAAACATCAAAACTCATGAAAAAGAATTATATAGTTATTCTTTTCTTGAAGCATAATACTCTTTTAATTCTGGAATTTGCTTCATTCTTTCAAGGTATTGTAATAAATCGGGATACTTTTCCAAGACATCTGAAGCATGAAGTTTTATGGTTAAAAGAAATTCACTGATAATGAAATCAGCAAATGTTAGACCAGATTTTACAAGGAATCCGGAGCCACTTTCTTTCAAATATTTTTGATAAATTGGAAGATAAATTTCTGCTTGTGGAATTAATTTTGTCTTTTTAAGCTCTGTCTTAAAAGTAAAAAAAATTGGATAATTTTCAATTATAATTCAGTTTTTCGAATAATATTTAAAAACAAAATCAAAAACAAATTCTCGCAAAAATAGACTTACTTCATCGCCTTTTTCCATCCCAAATTTAACGATAAGCCATGGAACGGCTTGTGCAAAAAAGTCTTTATTTTGATCAACAATGGCATCAACCTTTGCTTCCTCCAAATCATCCTTTCCTGCTAATCCATGTTTTCGGGCCAAATATCGACAAATTGCCGCTGATTCAATGAGGTAATTTCCATCAAATTCCAATACTGGAACTTTTCCAGTTGGAGTTGTGGGCTTAATTTTTGGCCATTGTTCAAAGGTAAAACGATTGTCTTCAAAATCGGATTTTGTATATCTCAGAATAAGTCTGATAGCTTCTCCAAGTCCGCGGGTATCAAAGTAGCTGAGCTTGTAATGAACCATTTTTTAAATTTTTATTTAAAGTACGAAAATGTTATGAAAGAAAATGTAACAATAAAAAAAAAATAAAATCTAAAACTTTTTATACCCATCTCAAAATCAATTGTAGTTTTACAAATATCATTGTTTTTTTGCAAAAATACAAACTAGAAAAATAAAACAACAACATGAAAGGTGCAGACCTGTTTTTGTCTTATTAAAAAAAATAGTGTTTGATCAATTTGTACAATTTCTTTTAATAACTTTTGCAAAAAAAAACATTAAAAACTCACAAACTATAAATGTAATTAAAATTTTGCAGCTGAAAAATTATTTCAAAAATAATTCTCACTAAAAATAAGAACAATTTCATTTTTTGTATCCAAAATGTGATAGATTTATTTTTTTGAGTAAATCAGATAATCAAAAATGCCGTAATTTAGTTATAAAAAAAACAAATTAAAACATAAATTAAAATTTTTTGCAACAATTTTACAGAAAAATTAACTTTTTTTTGCAGTTTTAAACTTTTATTCATTGGTTATTTACTTGTCTAACTGAAAAAAGTAAACATTTTGTTATTTATTGACAAAAAATTGAACATTAAAAAAATTTAAATTCAATTTACTGTTTTTTCATGATAAAAAAAAGTAAAATAGTTTAGAAAAAAAGGTTAAAAATGAGATCAAAAATTAAAAAAAGAAATTATTCTTTTCGTGAAGCGTAATAATCTTTAAGTTGTGGAAGAGCCTTTAAACGATCAATATATTGAAGCATTTCAGGATACTTATCAATGACATCAGGAGCATTTTGTCGAAGAGTGATAACAAATTCACTGATAATAAAATCAGCAAATGTTACACCTGATTTTACAAGGAATCCCGAGCCACTTTCTTTGATGTATTTTTGGAAAATTGAAAGATAAATTTCAGCGTTTGGGATTAATTTGGTCTTTTTGAGCTCTGCCTTAAAACATGTATGGGTTAAATTCAATTTATGGGTGCCAAAGTCGATGGCAAAAGAATTTCGATAGAAAATTTTAGACACTTACCTCATCTCCCTTTTCTCGACCAAATTTAACAAGAAGCCAAGGATAAACTTGTGCCATAAAATCTTTATTTTGATCAATAATGGCATCAACCTTTGCTTCTTCAAGATCATCCTTTCCTGCTAAACCATGTTTACGAGCAATAAATCGTGCAATTGCTGCAGATTCAATAAGTTGGGTGCCATCAACTTCTAAAATTGGAAGTTTTCCGGTTGGAGTTGTAGGCTTAATTGTTGGCCATTGTTCAAAGGTTAATCGATTATCCTCGAAATCGACTTTGGCATATTTAAAGACGAGTCGAATAGCTTCTGCAATGCCGCGAATATCAAAATATGTAAGTTTGTAATGAACCATTTTAAAAAGTTGGAAAAAGTAAAAGCAAAAGTGGACAAAAAAAAATGCAACACTGAAAAAATTGAAGCTGCTTTGGTGTGCTTTTATATACGCACACACAAGCTAAGCAAGTTTGTAGTCTCTTATAAAATCATTATTTTTCACAGCTGAGCACAAAGTACAAAGTATAAAGCAGAATTCTATGTTTACAATTTCAAGAAAGAGTGCTGCTGCATAAATAACAGCAACAAAAAAGACACAAAAATTTCTAAAAAAATATTAAAAGATAACTTTCATTGTAAAAAAAAATAATGTAATTATTTATTTCAAATACTGATGGCAGGTTCTAGTGATAGAGTTTCGTCAAAGATTTATACTTGAAGGACCTCAAACTTGGGTAATTAGACCTTTCAGTGTTGGCGGTCCGAACCGAAAAAAATTTGAGTTTTTTAGCTATACTTTTTAGCATTTAGTTTTTATCAAATTCTATCTTGCATGTTGATAGTCTTCAGGCTATTGATCCTTTAAATAAAAAAACTTTGTGATGAAATTATAAAAGTAATTTTTATAGCGAAAGATGTACTTGTTATTTACATATTGTTTTTGTAGAACTGTGGTAGTCACATTGAGTTTTTTTCAAAAAAAATTATGGGTGCTTTTCATTATTTTTCTTTTGTTATGTTTCTTATATGTATTTTTTATGGCTTTTCGATTACTTTTTTGATATCAGCGGAAAAAACATATGAAAAGAAGTTGGAAATACATAAGAAAAAATATAGAAAAAAATATGCAGATGTGCAAAATAAGATGTAAATAGATATCAAAAAGCATAATAAAATCATTGAAAAAATATATGAAAAATACATTCTTAATATGCAAACTCATATCAAATTTGATCGTGATGAGGATATGGGAAATCAATGGTAACTTAAACCTCTAAACACTTTTATGTCAAATCTTCCTAAAAATCAAGATATTCATAAATAGTGCATGCATTTGAAATCTCTACGTCTACCATATAATATGCAATGGACTATTCTTTGAAAAAAATTTACTAGAAATTACTATCTTAATAAATATATTACGGTATTGGTAATATTAAAAAAAATAAACAAAATATTCAAAAAATTAATGTGAAACTACAGGAGTTTTTTTTCTGGAATAAAAGTGACCAAAAAGAACTATGAACAAAAAAAACTGCTTCCCTCAAACGAAGTCAGTCACCCCCAGTTTGGTCCGCGACAATTTTTTTTGTCATATAAGACGGCTAAACGAATTGTGATTTCCGGATTGAAAAAAACGACCCTTTTTTTTAAGATTTTGGCATTTTTCGTTTTAAAATCGAAAATGCCAAAAAAAAGTTCAGAAAAATTTTTCAAATTGAAAAATCGCTTTTTATTCAATTGTTGCCTCAAAAAAAACTTTTTTGAGGCAATGAAAGAGATGTTGACATGATAGCCTCATTTTTTAAAGACGTGAGGTAAATTTAGGAAAAAAGACAAATTCTCAAATTGTAAAATGAAAATTAAAAAATTGAGAAAATTTTTTGTTATCGTCTCAACTGTGAGGCACCGTTGTTAATTTATTGATAACGTCCTCAAAATCGAGGCAGTGTTGTTATTTTATTGATATCTGCCTCAAAAGCGAGGCAGCTTTATTAATTTATTGATAGCTGACTCAAAAAGTGAGGCAGTTTTCGTCAAAAAAATTGCCTCACTTTTTGAGGCAATTTTTTTGACGAAAATTGCCTCACTTCTTGAGGCAATTTTTTTGACGAAAATTGCCTCACTTTTTGAGGCAATTTTTTTGACGAAAATTGCCTCACTTTTTGAGGCAATTTTTTTGACGAAAATTGCCTCACTTTTTGAGGCAATTTTTTTGACGAAAACTGCCTCACTTTTTGAGGCAATTTTTTTGACGAAAATTGCCTCACTTTTTGAGGCAATTTTTTTGACGAAAACTGCCTCACTTTATGTGGCGATTTTTTCAATAAAAACTGCCTCACCTTTTGAGGCAATGTTTTATAAATTAAACAAGTTGCCTCAAAAGTGAGGCAATGTTTTATAAATTAAACAAGTTGCCTCAAAAGTGAGGCAATGTTTTACAAATTAAGCAAGTTGCCTCAAAAGTGAGGCAAACATGAAATAAATTTCTGATTTCTTAATTTTCTTTTTTTGACTTTCATTTTAATGAGTTTTTTAACAAATTTGCCATTTTTACGAAAAATGGTGAAAAACAGAAAAATCGTCTCAAAAAAAGTTGTCACTTCATCTTTTTTACTGAAGCTGCCTCAAAAAAAATTTTTTTGAGACAGTTCTAACAGAGAAATGAAAAAACCATTTTGAAAAAAAATTCTGAGGCAACCTGATGCAATTTATCAGTTTTAGCGTCAAAATTAGCGAATGTAAAATTTTCCAAAAACAGGGTTGTTTTTTTCAATCCGGAAATCATAATTCGTTTAGCCGTCTTATATTTGTCAAAGAAAAAATAGGAGCAAAAAAATCAATAATTGAACCTGCAAAACATTGCTGACTGAGAGTATTCTCATACTTTTGCAGGCGGTTAACCGACATACATTTGTGTGTTTTTTTCCTTTTTTTCTTGGGAAATGTGACTCCTTTTTGCAGTAGATTATTAGTGAGAGAGAAACAGACATATTTGTTGTTTTGTATTTCCATAAAAATCGCATATGACATAAAATATGAAATTTATAAAAAAACTTTTTTCAGACGTTTCGATTATTTGTTTGGCATTGAGAATAGTTCAATGTTATTCTAAAAGTCTTTTTATTAACCTTAACCGAACCGACATAAGTGTGAGAGAGACCCAATATATTATATTTTTTTCGCGTTTGTAACAAAAACACAAAATTCACTCATAAAAAATCTGCAAAAACGCAAGCGAACATTTGAAATTTATAATTAACGAATGTTGCTCCAAATCCTTTTGTTTACATTATTCCTTTTAAAACCAACAATTCTTTTTTGTAGAATATTTCAATGCTTAGCAAAATAATGCACTAAAAATTAAATTTTTCCATTTTACAAATTTTTAAATATTTAAAAAAGAAGGAATCTGACTGAAATAAATTTTTCGACTTTTTCTCATTCGGCTTTGCTGTTAATTTTTTAAGAAAGACCACTTTCATTGAAACCCTTAAAAAAATAAAAGCTTTCAAAAAAAAGAAAGTCAAAAAATTCAGCCGAAAAAGATATTGTTTTTTTTATGCTTTGACATTTGTCTTTGCAACTAATGCCAGCCTAAAAATTTTATTTACGTTTTCGAAAACGTATTTCTTTTTTTTAAAAATCGATTTTACTATTATTTTTTCTCCATCAAAGAAAAGATATTTTTATTCTTTGAATTTTTAAAAGATATTTCTAAAAGATGAAAAAAATGTTTATGCCATATCACTTACACATCTTTGGCAATGTAAATTTTTAGCTACTACCACAGATCTGATGCAGAAAGCAAAATGTGCAATATTTAATATAAAAAAAAGTCCTTCATTGTTAATAATGGATAAATTTATTCTGAAAAATGTAAAAAAAAGTTATTATTAAAATAAAAAATAATAAAAAATCTATCAACGAAAAATGTTTTTCAAGAAAGCAAAAATAAAAATCACTTCAAACGTGAAAAGATTAATTGTTTGAGTTAAAACTTTTATATTTGAATGACAATCAAAATATTACTCAAATTATAAAAAATGTCGATAACAACTGTATCAGTTGTTTCGCATTTACATTTATGTTTGCTGATTTATTTTTGCTGTTTAAAATTTAATAATTTTCGATAAAAATTACTTTACTTTTTGAGAAGAATTAAATATTCAAAAAAAGAAAGTTTTTTTATTTTTTTAAAAAAACCTTCGTTTTTTACAGATTTACGCAGACAGGATATTTAGCATTTCATCTTACATTGCTCAACGGCTATAGTAAAAAAAATTTCGATATTGCATCTTTGGAAATGTTTAATTTTGCAAATATTTATAAATCTATAAAACCGATGTTATTTTTTTCAAAAGGGAAATTGATGCAATGTATATTTCACACTTAAAAATCTTCGAGATTGAATTTTTATTTATTGACTTTTTTAACAACATTTTTCAATTCTTGATAAATTTAAACTGACAAACAACGTATTATGGAAAAACTCTGTTCTGTTTTTCAATGAAATTTTCTTTTATAAAAAAAGTAAACGACAAATCATTTTTATTATGGCTAATTTTATGAGAGCTTTTTTGCGTATTCTTTTCTGAAAAAATGATTGTAACCTTGAAGTTAAATTATTCTGACGCCATGACATAATTCCCCATCATGATACAACCGAAAATTGGCAGGGGAATTTTGTCATGGGGAATTTTGTCATGGGGAATTATGTCACGACCCCATGATTCTTTTTTAATGCATTTAACTGCATTTAAGAACTAACGAGATAATTTTTTGTCCGTTTTATTTTTTAAGATTATTTCAAAAAAGAAAATTTAAAACACAAGTTTATAATCGTAAAATCATAAAATATTCAAAAACATCATCGAAGCACAAATAAAACAAAGCAAGAAATGTTATTAATTCTTTTTCAACTGAAAGATGGTAGTTACAAAAAGAATGGCAATAACATTCAACACACTTTTAAATTGAAATCACAAATCATTCTTTTAAGTTTGCAGCATATACGTTGTGTACGTTTATTGACAAAATGCGCATACAATTTTAGCTGTATGTTTATTTGACCATTATGGAATGAAAAAAATAGAAAGGAAGACAAAAAAACCGAATGCAATCAAAAAAATAAGAATAAAAATTTAATGCAATCATCAGACTTTTGATAGTTGCAGCTGTCCGGCTCTTTCTCTGCACAATAATTTTTTTCAAAAATTGCGCATCTGTCATTCAATAGTTTCACATTTTAGTTGGCAACAAAAGGAAAAACTTTTTGAAAAAAGCTTTCTATCAGCCATGGTCTAATTCACTTGGACTTGATTCCATCGTGTAATATGCTTTGCCAGTTATTGCCACATAAAAATTTGTTTTTTATAAAGAAAAATTACAAAATCTCTGCGGCAAAAATTTTGCTTGTTTTTATCTGCAAATTTTCTTTCTGAATTGCAACGTATTTGAAAAATATGTTTGCTTTTATAGTCAATTTGTTTCAATAATTTTACAAAAAACAACTTTGCATATTTGTAAAATAGAAACAATAATTTTATTTGCAAAAAATTGCCTATTATGGATGAATTTTGATTCCTATTAAAAGTTCCTACCAGCTGAATCGAATTTTTTTCCAAAAAAAATAAAAAGTTGTTTCCCTTTTTTTTCGAATTATTTCAAAATATTCGAAAAGACGGATGCTAATTCATCACAGGCCTCTCAGCAAACTGACAAAGAGCGACATTTAAACTGACACTAGTCAGTTACAACTGACAAATTTTTTTCTTGATTTTTTTGATCAATTATTGTTATTTAATGTCTAAAATATATAGTACAATGTTTTTTTTAAATTTAAACACGTTTTGAAATTTTTTGTTCAAACTGACTATGCGTCAGTTTCAACTGACTTTGTGTCAGTTTAAACTGACACCTGTCAGTTCAAACTGACACTTGTCAGTTTCAACTGACTATGGGTTAGTTGTGATTGCTAAAGCATTTTTATAGTTAAAAATGATAAGTAATAAGTTATTTTAGAAGGTTTTAGACATATTTTAATGATTATAAAAATAAAAAAAAATTTCTTTAAAATTTTTTTTTCACAGAGAGTACCAAGGCAATATTTTTTTTGCCTTGGTCCCCCCTGTGAAAAAAATCGAAATTTTGAAAAAAAATTTTGTTCGACGCACACTTCAGGGATTGATCAGGGGACTATTTGAAACGATTTGGTACCAAATTTACCATTGTAGAATCCCCTTGGGCGAAAAAAGCAATCACAACTAACCCATAGTCAGTTGAAACTGACGCATAGTCAGTTTGAACAAAAAATTTCAAAACGTGTTTAAATTTAAAAAAAACATTGTACTATATATTTTAGACATTTAATAACAATAATTGATCAAAAAAATCAAGAAAAAAATTTGTCAGTTGTAACTGACTACTGTCAGTTTGAATGTCGCTCTTTGTCAGTTTGCTGAGAGGCCTGATTCATCATATTTTTTGATGAAAAATGAAAAAAAATGCTCCGCCTTTTTGCCATATATAGCATAAAACAAAAACTATCTTCTATTTTACAATTTGTTAACTAAGAAATTGTTTTGCATCAAACTTTGATTCAAAAATGTTTCTTTCCTGCTTTTGTAACCGAGTTTTCTAATTAAATTACTGTAATTTTCAGATGGCAACAAAAAGTAATGGATTGCCTTCAGAAAGAAAGAATTTTACTGGTGATATATTTATTCCAATTTCTGATCCAAAATCCACAATTCTCAATTTAAATTGCAATCATGAAAATCTTGATGGTCATTTGATTAATTCAAAAAGTGTTTCTTCTTTTGATAAAGGAGAAAAAATAGATTACGGTAAAGATTTAAGCTGCTGCAGTCTTCTTAAGAAAAAATTTTTTTATAAATATTTACAAAAAAGTTTTGAAAATTTGGTTCTTTGCTTTTATAATATTTTTGTTTTTGTCGCCAACTACTGTTTTACAGTCAAACCAAAATATGCCAAATTTAAAGTTGATTGAATAAAAAACATTTTATCCAAAAATATCAAAATATTTAAAGCTTTAAAAAAACTCTGTTAAATAACTTTTTTTTGTTTTATTTTCCAAAATCCGAACAAGGGGCTGTCCAGATATGACGTAATCAAAAAATCGTCATTTTAACCCCCCCCCCCACCCATTTGTGATAAAACATCAAAGCTTTTTGCCGACAAAATCAAAGCGCGTGATAACTTGCTAGACCAACCCACCCATTTTTGGATAACGTCATATCTGTACAGCTCCCAAGCAAGCATTCCCGTTAAAGTAATTTTACGTAATTACTAAAATAAAAATTGCTTCGGGACTGCAGCCTTAACAAATATGTCAGATTGTAAAAATAATTTTATATCAAAATCTGATTCATGAAAAAGATGATTCAAATCCAATTAATAAAAGCACACTTTCACTTCATATTTCTGCATATGAAAATGGAAATAATGATACCAATAATGAAAATATATTTTCAAATAAATCTGTACCAAAAAAAGTTAATGAAAAAATGTCAAAAGATGCAAAAGAATTGTCTTTCTGCTCAATAAGAGAGTGACTTTTCTCTTTTCGTTTTTTAAAGTTTTGCGCTTTCGTTCTTTTTCCTTTTTTGTTCTTCGGCAAAAAGCCGAGAAAATTTAAATGCGCGCTTTTTGAACTTGAAGAAAAAGAGAAAGCGTAAGAGGAAAACTTTTCGTGCAGCAAACCCAGCCACAGTTGTTGTTAATTAAAAAAAATATATAAATTATAAATTTATTTTCCATTGCTTTTAAACATTTTTGAATTTACCAAAAATGTGCTCTTTTTTTTTATTTATCAGATTGCCTGTCACACCGGTTTGATGTCGTCGGCAAAAGGCTCTGATGCTTTATCACCTGATGTACGAAAGGGCCAAAAAATGTTGATTTTTGTGTCACGTGACATCTGGACAGCCCTTAAGTGTCCAAACTTTGGTAATACAATAATTTTCAAAAAAACAGCAAAAAATTGCGCAATGGAAAAAGCAAAAATATCAAAATTTTTATCTGTTCTTTCTCATCTTTTAAAAGAAGGAACTTTTTTTGTGATACATATTTTTACGACTGATTTTCTGTCTATCGCAACTTTCTTCGGTGCCTTTCTTGTTTTTTTTCTTATCGGGCACATTTTTTAAGCCGTACACAGATGTAACATTCATTTTCAATGATCCATTTGGAAAAAAAGATAAAAATTTTTTAGAACAGACACTTTCGCGGCACTTCAGTTTTTCTCTTCGTTCTTTTTTGTTCTGTGTTGCGCAAAAAAATCATCGAATTTGAATTTTAATTGATTTTTCTCGTGTTTGTTTTTTTGTGTATTACATTGTTTAACATAAATATTTACAAGAATATTAATAATTAATTCTTAGGTATTTTAGAGCTCAAAGATGTTTGCCCTCAATCGTGATATCTTGGGAGAAATTGTTCCACATTTTAATGTTTGGAATTTTAATGAAGATAAATCTGTTGAACAAATAGAAAATTTTATGCTTTCTGGAAAAGAACCATATGAAGCGACATTAAGATTTTTTTCTCATGCTGATACTGTTGTCATTGCTCCTAACGCAGTTCAAATTGTATGTTATCTCTTTTTTCTGTTATACTTTCCATATTAAACCTATAATTACAAATTTGTATATTTTTAGGTCGTTAAGAGATATACTCTTAGAGTTTCTGATGGCAATAATCTTTACAAATTTCCTTATGATTTTCGTTTCTTGAATGACATTTTGGGAGCTCTTAAGAATTCACATGTAAAACTTGAAATTGAATATTATCCTTATTCTGCAGCTGGAAGAAAGGTTTTAGCTCATCTTACTCAAAAAAGCAAGGATTTTTTTATTTCTCTTTTTATATGGATATGTTATAAATCTTGTTAATTTTAGAACTCAAATTTGTTAGCTTTGATGATACTGATGATCTTCCATCAGATTATTACAAATTTTTCAAGAATGAATGCAGCTTTGATGATTTACATCTTGATTTATGTTGTGTTAAAAATCCAACACTTTCTATAAGTTTCTTTTCCACAGTTAAAAATTGATGGAAAAAACATTTTTAGGAATTCTTTGAACTTACTTCAAAGCATCGAAGTATTACAACTCATTTTGAATATTTCTCTCAAAAAATGGCAAAAGGGTTTGTTTCATTCATATCAGGATAAAGGCATCTTATAAGATGTCTCACTTTTTGTCATGTGAAAGGCACCGAGAAACAGGGCAAAGCAGACCACGCAACAGGGATGTGCGGAACAACTTTCGGGGAACACTTTTGTTGGTGGATGAGTTGTTATTTTTTTAAAAAGCAAATATGAAAAATCTGGTTTTACAGATATAAGCATCTTTAAAAAGTAGCTGAAGAATTTAAAATGTTTAAAAAAAACAACAATTCGTCCACCACCAAGATATTATCATATCATTAACAGTGGAAAAGTGTTCTTCCGCATATCCGTGCTGCACAATCGTTTCATATATTTTATTTGCAGATATCCATTTCCTGCTGTTGAATCTCTTAGCTTTCATCCATGTTTCTGTGAAGAAGATTTTGAAGATTTTCCTTTTGTCTTTACAGCTAAAGGAGTAAAAACATTTTCAACTTTGCTTGTTGAAAGTATGCCAAATCTCAATACTTTGGTTGCTGATTTCTCTGCTAATCCTGAGCAGCAAATGTTTACTTGGAAAAGAGTTTATAAAGAAATGAAGAAATTTAATCCAGAAATGTTTAAACATATTCCAACAAAAGTTAAAGGTTCATTTAATTTTTATGTTGTTGAATTTCGAAATTCTTTGAAAGAAGTAAGTTTATTATTCTGATCGAAATCAAATTTTGATGTTTTTTTTTAGATTATTGAAATTCTTCCAGAAGATAATCATGGTATTGAATTTGATCACGTCGAAAATCGGCTTATTAAGAAATTTGATATTCATGATGGACTTACTTTTGAATTCATCCTTCAAGTTAGTGAAGAAGAAGAATCTGAGGACGAATTTGAAGATGAATCTGAAGGGGGCTCTGATGAAGAAATTCCATTCCATGATTTATTAAATGCATGGCAAGGAGATTTATTATATGCATTACAAGGAGCACTACATGGACATATTTTTGATGGAGATGAAAATGATGGTTTCGAAGATGCTGCAAATGCTAATGATGAAATTTGATGTGTTAAGTATTGATTGTTGTTTTCTAGTTTTTTGTTTAAAAGTTGCTATATTTTTTTAACTTTCAAAAGTGCCGGAAGTTGCATCATTTTTAAAAATAATTTTGTCGTATTTGTTTCACTTTTTTATAAAGTTTTTTATTAAAATCTTCTGCGTTCTGATTTTTATTTTTGACTCCGGATTACGAAATGTTTAAAATAGAAAAACAAATAGTTTTTATTTTTTTGTGAAATTATTACTATTACTGATACAACTTCGTGAAAACAAAGTGATTGCTGATTTTTTGTGCTTCTAAAAAATAAATTTTTTTGACTTTGCCAAAATGGATTGCATATTTTTGGATAATTTTTTGAGTCTAAATTTTTTTATACAGTTTGATATCTACATAAGCTAAAGTTAAAAAATACAGAAAAAATGATATATAAAAACCGTAATCGGTATTTCGGCTCGCCAACAGATGGACGCTTGCCAGGGTTACTAGGAATATGCAAAAAAAATCTAATAATTTTACTAAAAAAGGTCATGCCTAAGAAAAAAAATAAAATTGATTATAACGTTATCTGGGTTCAAGAAAAAGAAAGGATGATATCCAGAATTTTATTATTGTTGATTAATAACCTCAAAAACATGTTATTCTAATTTTTTTGAATATTCTATTTGTTAATTTCCCAAAAAAAACATCAATTAAAAAATGTTGAAGCTTGTAAGATTGTGAAATAATGTCCAAAATTGATGAAACGATTAAATTAAAATAGTAAAAAATAATTATCATCCAGCGAATAAATTAATTTTTAACAACTTCAGTTTTTTTCAAAACGTATTAAAATTATTTTTGCACACGAATAATGTATGTAGTTTTATGAGCGTCCTCTTTTATAACATTTTAAAAAATCCTTATGGAAGAATAATTTTCTTCCTTTCATTTCATAAATGTTTATTTTCTTAAAATATTCTTGAAAAAAGTGAAAAATTTTGGGTCACAAAAATGTCGTTTACTTTCTTATAAAAACTTTTTAACTGAATTTTCAGAAGCTTTAAATTTTCGTTTTTTAATTAATGCGTTTTTAGTGTTAATGTTGTCGTTTTTAATTTTTTTACATTTCTTGTTTCAGCTTTAATTAAGAAACAGATAAAAATTTAAATGACATGAGTTTTTAAAATTTATAGTTTTTTGCAAAACACAAATAATAAAATATTAAAAAAGGCAAAAAATGAAAATAACAAATCCGTTTTTTATTAAATGCAAAAACCCAAAAAAAAAACGATGAAATTCAACAAAACAAAAAACAACATTGCGCTAGTTTCGAAACATTTTGTTTTCACATCAAAAATTTTTCAAAAAAAATGATTGAAGAAGAAAATTCTTTTTTTTTTTTGTTTCATTCATATCAGGATATAGGCATCTTATAAGATGTCTCACTTTTTGTCATGTGAAAGGCACCGAGAAACAGGGCAAAGCAGACCACGCAACAGGGATGTGCGGAACAACTTTCGGGGAACACTTTTGTTTGATGGAAATAATTGGCATACTTTCAACTTTGCTTGTTGAAAGTATGCCAAATCTCAATAATTTGGTTGCTGATTTTAACAGAATGATGAAATATTAATAAAAATAAGTAAAGAGATTCTTCGAATGAGAAGGAAAAAATCGGAAGAAAGAAAGCTGTACTTGGAAGTTATGGAATATGATGGCATTTATGGTGTAATTGCACCGGAAGTAAATTGGTATCTTTTACATAAATAAAGATTTATGTAATTTTAAACATGCTTTTAACATGGATAAAATAAACTAATATAATCCAGCTGCAATTGAAAACTATATTTATAGGCAGAATGTCCAAATTTAATACGTTTAGGAACAATTGGAGATGGTGGAAAATGGATTTGTAATCCTTTAAAATTATTAAACCTTCAAAGAACATGTATTTTTTATTCACTTGGATTAAATAATGAAATTTCATTTGATTTAGAATTGATGGAATTAATAAAGAATCAATGCAAACATATTGCTGTTGATATGGTATTTTCATTTTGAAAGAAAATGTTTAAAATGCTTTTTAGTTTTTTATATTTAGGATGAACAAAGATCAGATATTTTTCAACAATTACCATACACGGATTTCATAACAGGCACAATTTCGCATAGAAGTAATGAAACACTTGATGAATATACTTTGGAAGATTTAATGACAAAATATAATACAATTGATATTTTGAAAATGGATATTGAAGGTTTGAAATTCAATTTCTTTGTTAGCTAAAAACTAGCTTTGAAGAAAAAAAATCTGTGCATTTTAAACAAGCTTTTTGTGACAGCTAAAAATAGAAAAAACATTCTCATAAAAATTTCTTTTTTTATGCACGTTGGAATCAGTTTCACTCTTTTTGTTCAGTCAAAGAAGGGGTTGGCATTCTGTTCTTTTAGTTTTTATTTTTTTGTTAAAAAAAAGGAAAAAACAAGCAATATTGTTAACGACTGTGCCTGATCTTATATTAACTTTTCATGCCTTTTTATATTAATATTATTTATCAGCATAAAAAACTGAGTTGGAAAACAGGGGGTTTTGAAAAAAAAATGTGTGTAAAAAACTAGGCACAATCGTAAAAGATAATGCTCATTTATTTAAACAAAAAAAATAACTAGAGGACCCGTGTAATCTATGTGTTGGCATAATTAAAATCTTCAACAAATTTTAGTCGGGCGTCTATGGCTTGTAATTTGAATCGACTCGGCGGTAATCCGTTGGATTACCGCTTTCGCGATTCACCCCCGTTCCTAGCCCTTCGGGGGGTAGGAAATCCGGATAATTCGTTGGAAATAATTAAACCTTTTAAACAAAACATTAAGCTAAGAAGCCTGAGAGTCTAAACTTAGAAGCCTGAGAAAGCCTAAGAGCCTTAGCTACACGGATACATAATACTGTGATAATATCCGTCTGTTTGTCACTTTTTAATATACGATAGGATCCGTCTATGTGTTACCTTAAAACGTATGGCAGGACCCGTCTATGCGTCTCTCTTAAATGTATGAAAAAACCCGTCTCTTTGACACACTTATGTGTGTGACTGGACCCGTCAATGTGTTACTCTTAAACGTATTTGTAAACCCGTCTCCGTGTTAGCTTTTAAAATATTAAAAGACCCGTCTTTGTGTTAGTAAAGGCTCTAATTTTATAGTTTCATTACAAAAAAACTAAACTACAAACTACATTTTTTTGTTGATTTCTCCATTAACATTGTGATAATACCCGTCTTACACTTAAATATACGACAGGATCCGTCTATGTGTTACTTTTTAAAGTATTAAAAGACCCGTCTATGTGTCAGCTTTTAAAGTATTAAAAGACCCGTCTATGTGTCAGCTTTTAAAGTATTAAAAGACCCGTCTATGTGTTAGCAAAGGTTATGTTTTTTTAAACAGTTTTATTTCAAAAAAACTAAACTACAAACTACATTTTTTTGTTGATTCTCCATTAACATTGTGATAATACCCGTCTTACACTTTAATATACGACAGGACCCGTCAATGTGTTACTTTTTAAAGTATTAAAAGACCCGTCTATGTGTCAGCTTTTAAAGTATTAAAAGACCCGTCTATGTGTCAGCTTTTAAAGTATTAAAAGACAAGGTTATGATTTTTTATACAGTTTCATTACAAAAAAACTAAACTACAAACTACATTTTTTTGTTGATTCTCCGTTTTGCCTATTTTTTAAGAAAGAAAGTTTTTACCATTTACCACAAATTACTGGACACAAAAATTTAATTATTTTTGAAATCAGCATCAAAAATGAGCTTTAATCATAATTTTAAGTCAAAATTGAATTTTTTTAAATTTTTAACATTTTTTATCAGTATCACTGATAAAATGATAAAAATTCTTTTTTAAAATTTAATTTAAAAAAATCATAATTTTATATTTTTAATCCTACCTATTTTATTTGCAACTCAAACTTCAATTTATGCGCGCGAACTCATTACAGCCGATTCTTGGTTTTACTGATAAGATTTACTGTTATATCAGCAGATAAGAAATTTCACGAATGGCGCGTTAGGGTGGATCGTCATTTTATTCACTGTCTAGAGAAACAAAGAAAACGCGCGCGCTTTTTCTTTTCTTTTTTTGTATTTTCTCTAAGGGCAAATCTTGAAGAAGAGAGAAAGAATTTTACAAACTTTGGGCGAGTGCGACAAAATTACTGGTAAATAAAGTACCGGATCTGTTGAAAGAAAACAGTGCAGTTTTTTATGGGCTATCCGAATATGTAAAAATTATCCACCTAAACCCTCCTCAAAAAAATCCCCACGCGAAAAACGTGTTTTTCGGACTTCAGAAGGCTGTAACTTCTGAATTTCACCACAGAATTTTTTCTAATAGGTTTTCCTGGATGCGGCATGCCCGAATTAGTCTATGTGCAAATTTTCAGAATTTTTGATCGTCTTAAAATTGAGTTCTAAGTTTTTGTTTGTTCCCCACTTTTTTATACAAGTATATAACTAGGTGACCCGTGTAATCTATGTGTTACAATATTACTGGTAAATTTTAAAAAATATTGTTACTTTTTAAATCATCAAAATCGGTCAAGAAACACCAAAGTTATGAGCAAAAGCGCATGAAAAAAATCATGCGCTTTTGAAAAGAAGAAGGGAACTTAATGCCAAGCTTTCTATAATGTTAATCGGGCATCCATGGCTTGATCTTGAATCGACTCGGCGGTAATCCGTTGGATTACCGCTTTCGCGATTCACACCCGTTCCTAGCCCTTCGGGTTTCGGGCACTTTGTGGCTCATAACAAAAATTTATTAAATCCAAAGCATTTTTTCTTAGAATTTGATTTTTCGGAATTGGCCTACTTCTTTTTTTAGAAGCGTTTCTCCTTCTCCACCACGTGACGGTTTCCGAAATTTGGAGAAGTTAAATTTTTTTTAAACTTTTTATTTTACGTTAAAATAGTTTAAAAAAAATTTTTTAATGTTTTTTATATATGCATTTTATCAATGATAAGGTTTAATCCAAAAGCTGTTTCCAAACAATATTTTTTGCATTATTTGTATCCAAAACTGCAGTAACAATTTTAATAGATTTCTTTGTTTTTACTCGAGACATTGCAGTATAGAGTTGACCATGTGAAAAACATTCACCTTGTCTAAGATAAATGCCAACTTTTTGTAAAGTTTGACCTTGGCTTTTGTTAATGCTCATTGCAAATGAAAGTTTAACAGGGAATTGAGATCGTGAAAAATGAATTCCTGGTTCAGATGGAGTTCCACCATATTCAAATTTGCATCGAGGTAAAAAAATTTCATCTGAATTATCAGATCTTGATCCCGATAAAACTTTACATTTGATACAATCATCAAAAATTTCTGTTACTTGCATTCTTGTTCCATTGCAAAGTCCAGTATTTACAGAAATATTTTTAATGAGCATAACAATTGCACCATTTTTTAAATTTTCGCGATTCACACCCGAGCCTAGCCCTTCGGGCTTCGGGCACTGTAGCAGTAACAAAAACACTTCTTATAAAAGCACTCGTTTGTTAACCTTTTAAAGTATTAAAAGACCCGTCTATGTGTTAGCTTTTGTAATATTAAAAGACCCGTCTATGTGTTAGCTTTTATAATATTAAAAGACCCGTCTATGTGTTAGCTTTTATAATATTAAAAGACCCGTCTTTGTGTTAGCTTTTATAATATTAAAAGACCCGTGTATGTGTTACCATTTAAAGTATTAAAGGCCCGTCAATGTGTCACCTTTTAAAGTATTATCAGACCCGCCTATGTGTTAGCAAAGGTTATGGTTTTTTAAACAGTTTTATAACAAAAAAAAACTAAACTACAAACTACATTTTTTTGTTGATTCTCCATTTTGCATCCCGTCTAAGCGTCGATCTTAAATTTATAAAATGACCCGTCTCTTTGACACAGTTATGTGTGTGACTGGACCCGTCAGTGTGTTACTCTTAAACGTACTTGTAAACCCGTCGTTATTTCTCAAAAAAACTAAACTACAAACTACATTTTTTTGTTTTGTCTTAAAAATATGCAAAATGGAGAATAAAAGTTTTTAACATTTACCACAAAATACTGAAAAAAAAATTTATTCATTTTTAAAATCTGCATAAAAAATGAGCTTTAGTCATAATTTTAAGTCAAAATTTATTTTTTTATCATTTTTTATCAATATCACTGATAAAATGATAAAAATTATCATTTAAAAATGTAACTTTTATTTTTTTCAAAATTTATACCCCTAATCCTACCTATTTTATTTGCAACTCAATTTTTTTGCGCGCGCTAAACTTATCACAGCCGAAGCTTGGTTTTACTGATAAGATTTCCCGTTATATGTGCTGATAAGAAATTTCACGAATGGCGCGTTAGGGTGGATCGTCATTTTCTTCACCGTCCAGAGAAACAAAGACAACGCGCGCGCTTTTTCTCTTTTCTTTTTTTGTATTTTCTCTAAGGGCAAATCTTGAAGAAGAGAGAAAGAATTTTACAAACTTTGGGCGAGTGCGACAAAATTACTGGTAAATAAAGTACAGGATCTGTTGAAAGAAAACAGTGCAGTTTTTTATGGGCTATCCGAATATGTAAAAATTATCCACCTAAACCCTCCTCAAAAAAATCCCCACGCGAAAAACGTGTTTTTTGGACTTCAGAAGGCCATAACTCAGAATCCTGCGATTCGTTTTTTTTCTAAGTATTTTTCCTGGATAGAGCATGCCCGTCAATGTGTTACCTTTTAAAGTATTTTAAGACCCGTCTCTTTGACACACTTATGTGTGTGACTGAACCCGTCAGTGTGTTACTCTTAAACGTATTTGTAAACCCGTCGTTATTGCTCAAAAAAACTAAACTACAAACTACATTTTTTTGTTGATTGTCCATTTTGCACATTTTTAAGACAAAAAGTTTTTAACACAAATTACTGAATAAAAAAATTTAATTATTTTTGAAATCAGCATCAAAAATGAGCTATAATCATAATTTTGAGTCAAAATTGAATTTTTTGACGTTTTTATCATTTTTTATCAGTAACACTGATAAAATGATAAAAATTCTTTTTTTAAAATTTTAATTTAAATCCTTTCAAATTTTATATTTTTAATCCTACCTATTTTAATTGCAACTCAATTTTTTTGCGCGCGTATCTTATAACAGCCGAAACTTGGTTTTACTGATAAGATTTCCTGTTATATCTGCTATTAAAAAGACCCGTCTATGTGTTACCTTTTAAAGTATTTTAAGACCCGTCTCTTTGACACACTTATGTGTGTGACTGAACCCGTCAGTGTGTTACTCTTAAACGTATTTGTAAACCCGTCGTTATTGCTCAAAAAAAATAAACTACAAACTACATTTTTTTTTTGATTGTCCATTTTGCACATTTTTAAGACAAAAAGTTTTTAACACAAATTACTGGACACAAAAGTTTAATTATTTTTGAAATCAGCATCAAAAATGAGGTTTAATCATAATTTTAAGTCAAAATTGAATTTTTTGACGTTTTTATCATTTTTTATCAGTAACACTGATAAAATAATAAAAATTCTTTTTTTAAAATTTTAATTTAAATCCTTTCAAATTTTTTATTTTTAATCCTACCTATTTCATTTGCAACTCAAACTTCAATTTATGCGCGCGAACTCATTACAGCCGAAGCTTGGCTTTACTGATAAGATTTCCTGTTATATCTGCTATTAAAAAGACCCGTCTATGTGTTACCTTTTAAAGTATTTTAAGACCCGTCTCTTTGACACACTTATGTGTGTGACTGAACCCGTCAGTGTGTTACTCTTAAACGTATTTGTAAACCCGTCGTTATTGCTCAAAAAAACTAAACTACAAACTACATTTTTTTTTTGATTGTCCATTTTGCACATTTTTAAGACAAAAAGTTTTTAACACAAATTACTGGACACAAAAGTTTAATTATTTTTGAAATCAGCATCAAAAATGAGGTTTAATCATAATTTTAAGTCAAAATTGAATTTTTTGACGTTTTTATCATTTTTTATCAGTAACACTGATAAAATAATAAAAATTCTTTTTTTAAAATTTTAATTTAAATCCTTTCAAATTTTTTATTTTTAATCCTACCTATTTCATTTGCAACTCAAACTTCAATTTATGCGCGCGAACTCATTACAGCCGAAGCTTGGCTTTACTGATAAGATTTCCTGTTATATCTGCTGATACGGAATTTTACGAATGGCGCGTTAGGGTGGATCGTCATTTTATTGACTGTCTAGAGAAACAAAGACAATGCGCGCGCTTTTTCTCTTTTCTTTTTTTGTATTTTCTCTAAGGGCAAATCTTGAAGAAGAGAGAAAGAATTTTACAAACTTTGGGCGAGTGCGACAAAATTACTGGTAAATAAAGTACCGGATCTGTTGAAAGAAAACAGTGCAGTTTTTTACGGGCTATCCGAATATGTAAAAATTATCCACCTAAACCCTCCTCAAAAAAATCCCCACGCGAAAAACGTGTTTTTCGGACTTCAGAAGGCCATAACTCAGAATCCTGACGATCGTTTTTTTTCTAAGTATTTGATCCGGATGCGGCATGCCCGAATTAGTCTATGTGCCAATTTTCAGAATTTTTGCTCCGCAGCATCAAAAGTTCTAGGTTTTTGTTTGTAGGCCACTTTTTTATACAAGTATATAACTAGAGGACCCGTGTAATCTATGTGTTGGTATAATTAAAATCTTCAACAAATTTTAGTCGGGCGTCTATGGCTTGATCTTGAATCGACTCGGCGGTAATCCGTTGGATTACCGCTTTCGCGATTCACCCCCGTTCCTAGCCCTTCGGGGGGTAGGAAATCCGGATAATTCGTTGGAATTGATTAAACCCTTTAAACAAAACATTAAGCTAAGAAGCCTGAGAGTCTAAACTTAGAAGCCTGAGAAAGCCTAAGAGCCTTAGCTACACGGATACTTAATACTGTGATAATATCCGTCTGTTTGTCACTTTTTAATACACGATAGGATCCGTCTATGTGTTACCTTAAAACGTATGGCAGGACCCGTCTATGCGTCTCTCTTAAATGTATGAAAAAACCCGTCTGTTTGATACTCTTATGTGTGTCACTGGACCCGTCAATGTGTTACTCTATAACGTATTTGTAAACCCGTCTCCGTGTTAGCTTTTAAAGTATTTAAAGACCCGTCTATGTGTTAGCTTTTAAAGTATTGAAAGACCCGTCAATGTGTTAGCAAAGTTTATTATTTTTTAAACAGTTTCATTACAAAAAAACTAAACTACAAACTACATTTTTTTGTTGATTCTCCATTAACATTGTGATAATACCCGTCTATTTGTTACCCTTAAATATACGACAGGATCCGTCTATGTGTTACCTTTTAAAGTATTAAAAGACCCGTCAATGTGTTAGCTTTTAAAGTATTAAAAGACCCGTCTATGTGTTATCTTTTAAAGTATTAAAAGGCCCGTCTATGTGTTACCTTTTAAAGTATTTAAAGACCCGTCTCTTTGACACACTTATGTGTGTGACTGAACCCGTCAGTGTGGTACTCTTAACCGTATTTGTAAACCCGTCGTTATTGCTCAAAAAAACTAAACTACAAACTACATTTTTTTGTTGATTGTCCATTTTGCAAATTTTTAAGACAAAAAGTTTTTAACACAAATTACTGGACACAAAAATTTAATTATTTTTGAAATCAGCATCAAAAATGAGCTTTATTTATAATTTTAAGTCTAAATCTAATTTTTTATCATTTATTATCAGTATCACTGATAAAATGATAAAAATTATCATTTAAAAATGTAACTTTTTTTTCTTTCAAAATTTTATATCCCTATCCCTACCTATTTTATTTGCAACTCAATTTTTTTGCGCGCGCGAACTCATTACAGCCGAAGCTTGGTTTTACTGATAAGATTTCCTGTTATATCTGCTGATACGAAATTTCACGAATGGCGCGTTAGGGTGGATCGTCATTTTATTCACTGTCTAGAGAAACAAAGACAACGCGCGCGCTTTTTCTTTTCTTTTTTTTGTATTTTCTCTAAGGGCAAATCTTGAAGAAGAGAGAAAGAATTTTACAAACTTTGGGCAGGTGCGACAAAATTACTGGTAAATAAAGTACCGGATCTATTGAAAGAAAACAGGGCAGTTTTTTATGGGCTATCCGAATATGTAAAAATTATCCACCCAAACCCTCCTCAAAAAAATCCCCACGCGAAAAACGTGTTTTTTCGACTTCAGAAGGCCATAACTTCCAGAATCCACCGTGAAAATTTTTTTTTATAGTTTTTCTGGATGCGGCATGCCAGAATTAGTCTATGTGCCAATTTTCAGAATTTTTGATCGTCAAAAAAAAGAGTTAGAGTTTTTTGTTCGTAGGCCACAATTTTATACAGATAGTTAAAAAGAAAAAAAACAGAATGCCAAAACATTCTTTGACTGAACAGCTGATTCCAACGTTAACAATAAAAATTTATAAACAAAAGAAGATTTAATTGTGTCAACTTTCGCTTCTTTAATAAATTTATATTTTTTGTAGGATCAGAACATAATATAACGGATCAATTAATTAAAATTGAAATATGTCAAATTCTTGTTGAATTACATTCTCCCGATGCAAGTTTTAAAGTATTTTATCAATGGCTCAATAAAATGTCAAAAGCTGGATTTTATTTAATTCATTTTGAAATCAATGAAGGAACGCTTTTATCTTGCAAATTTACGCTTATTCATAGAAGCTGCCTTAAAAGCTATGGTGTCTTAATTATTAAAAAGTTTTTAAGCTAAATTTAAATGTTATAAAAATATTAAATGCCCAGTGAAAATGCCGTATTTTTCATAAACATCTTTCAGTTCCCTTTTGTAACAACCTATAAACGTCTTGCATTGCATGTAAAGTTGTAAGTTCACCTTGATCCCAATCTTTGACATTTTTGGAATGTTCTCGATTAAACCAAATAAGAATGCAACACAAAGATCGAGATAAAAACGCCACACCATAAGCTTTATAAGCCTTCAGCTGTATACGGTAATTTACCGTAATCTCCATTAATTTCTTTGAAAAATTTTATTTTAAAATAAAGATTATTACAGTTTACTCAAAAAGTCGTAAACTACGTAATGATTGTAAATAATTTTTTACTAAATGAAAGACTGAATTTAAACACAATGAGAACTGCAACAAAATCAGGTCAGAGTAATAAAATTTATATGAAAACAAAGTAGGACACAGAAAACAAAAGCATCATAAAAGTATAGAAAAGAAAAATTATAATTTAAAAAAATAAACATCGAAAAGAATATTTTTATCAAGTTCAGCAATTTTTGTGGAATCCATTTCTTCTTTCTTTTCAACCAAAATTTGTAAACATTTTTGTTTCAATTCATCAAAATTGTAAGAGTATGCAATTTGAACAAATTCACAAACATTCGATGGAGAAACAAATTCTTCAAAATAAGAAACGCAAGCATCCTAAAAATACGGCACATGTTTGAATTGTAAATTTGAAATTAAACAAACTTACAATCAAATCTTGAATACCAAATTTAATAGCAAACTTAAAAACTTCCATTTCTTTTCCATTAATTGCATCAGATTTATCATATAAGAAATTTAAAGCAGATTGAATTGTTTCAGCATCAAAATCATCAGCAGTGATTTGAACAGGAATTTCAGTGCTTTCTTCAAAAATTGCAGAAAACATGTCAGAAAATTCAACAAGAATGCAACGATGTGATGGAATCATTTCTCCATCAGATGCAATAAAATTAACATCCGCATAACGGCAATTTGTACCAATCTTGAATAATTTTGAAGCTGTTGATGAAAAAACAGATTCTGGACGACTTTCATCAATTGCAGAATGTTCCGTTAATTGACATATTTCAGATCCTTCAACAATATAACTTTGATCGACATCTTTTACAGAAACAACTTTTAAATCCAAAATATTCAAAGAAAAATAAAATGATAAAAGCAAATCAACGGTATTTTCTGAGGATTTTATAATTAAAAAATCACCTTTTTTACCTGGAAACAATATTTATAATCTTTTTATCGTTTAAAGACTGCTTACCTTGAATTTCTACATCATATGGATTTTCAATATGAATTTCAATATCATTTTCTTTTGATTCATTAATTTTCTTAACGTTATATGTAAACTTTAGAACGTCATATCCAGATAAAACAAATTCTTTTTTGAAATATTCGTAAACTTTTAAACCTTGAAGGCATTCAGATGGAATTAGAAGTTGATATTTAACAGCACATATTTCTTCATTAATTTCTTTTAATTCAATATTTGCAGTAATATAAAAAGTTAATTTTGAATAATCACAAGTTGAGCTAAATTCATTGGATGATTTATCAAGTTTTATATCAGAAGTATCTTCATATGATCCACTACAGCCATAGTCATATATTCCATCATCGCAGTAGCATCCATGAGAATAACAAGAATTCCCTAAAAAATATATTAAAAAATTAAAAATTCTGTTTATATATAAACATACAATAACTTTCAGTAATCTTTGTAATTTCAAAGTCTCCTTTGATATTTTTTATTTGATGAAAATTTGTTTCACGTTGCAAAGTAAATTCAATATTATCAGCAAATTTAACCATAGTTTCTAAATTTTTTGATGGTTGAACAATTTTAACAAATTCAAATTTGCGAAACATTTTTAATCAAATGATAAAGTAAATAAGTCTTTGATAGAACAAATCAGAGCAGAATGAATTTTCTAAAAAATGGAAGAAAAAAAATGTAGCATTTATTTTTCGTTTTAAGATTTTTATCGATTTTTTGTTGTAAATTGTCCTTGCAATTAATGAAAATAAATGAGCCAAATTTCTTTAAACCACATAAATAAGAAAAAAACCCGTATATTTTTTGACTTTTCTTTAAGGGAATAATAAATAAAATATTCATAAACAAAATATGGTAAACCATTAATGTTTTTGCATGGGACGCTTTTTAAAAAGCGAATTTTTTCCTTTTTTTTCTATTTTTATGAATGCCTATATAACATATATAAAAAAAAGGTTAAATAAAAATAAGTACAGTATTAAACAACACAAATAATTTGTTTTTATCATATATATCTCATTTTGTTTATTTTATTTCTATTGCCTCACTGATCCACGGATTTTTATCTAAGGATCTGAGTGAGATTATTTGTCTCGAATAAATTATTATATAAAATTAGCTACGTGTACGCGCGACTCCCACGCCAGTGTTCCTCGCATTTTTTTTTCAGCCAAAAAAATTTTTTTGCTAGAAATAAACTTCTTATTATTGAAAATGGATGGCTTGAAAATTCTCGATGGCCAAAATCTTCGATCATAAATAAACAAGAAGATTTAACAAAATGTAATGCAAAACTTTCTTTACGTGGTCAATTATATTTTTGGAGTATAAATTTAAAAATTTATAAAAATTTTTGTTCAAAAATTTTCTACAATAATATAAGTTTGTTATCAATTTATTTTACAACTTTAAATCTTTCTGATTATGAAATTCTTACATCATCAAAAAGTTTAACAAATGTTGATATTTTATTTATGAATGAAGAAAAAAATGGTGTTCAATTCAGGGGTGTCGTGAGTTAAGGGAAAAAACGCAGGTGTCAACTGAAAAGGCTCCCTTGTAAATGTCCCCCTCCGAAATTTTGGCCAAGTTGAGGCACTGCCTTTTTTGCTAACTTTGATTGGAATACCACTTAGTATCTTTATGAAAATTTTGAAGATATGTATAGCTTTTTTCATATTTTTGTTACTTTAACTTTTGAAAATTTTATACCTTTACATTCCCCAAACATCATCACTATCTTACATATATTGAATCAACAATCAAATATCGTAATTCATTGTTACTAAAACCGTTTTCTCGAAAGCGATATCTCCATATTTCTCGTGTTTTATGAAAAATTTTTTATTCCTCTAAAACGCCTTTCTCGGGCGATATTGGAATATCGCCCGAGAAAGGCGTTTTAGAAAAACTCGTTTCTTGAAAACTTTATAGAGGGAGAATAGATGGAGAAGATTTGATCAAATTAGAAATTCCGTTATACATTCCTTGAACTGAACTGAAAGCCATTCGATTTACGAAAGAACGGATTGTATTTTTCGCTTCCCTCAGAGGCAGAGATAGCAACATACTGCTTTGGGCGATTTTATCAAACCCGAATTTGACAATAGAAAGAAACCAGCAAAAGACTAAGCACTTTTGAGTCGAATTTTTCTTTCGCACAAAAAACACACTGTGATTCTCAAAATTTTATAGAATAAATTACAAAATGAATTTCAGATATATGATATCAAACTGAATCAATTTGTTGGTCCTTTTCCTTTTACTGTATCAATTACAAATATTACACTCTCAGCTGGCATTTATTACAACACTTTTAAAAAACATTTTATTGGCAATGGAAGAACTGTTGTAACTAACATTAACAATAATAAAAAAGTCGCAAATATGTAAAAGTAATTTGTTACTTTTGTGTTTTATAATAAAATTCAAAAAAGTTTAATCCCGCTGCTTTTAATGAAACGTATTGGCTTATCAATGCTGTCGAATATTATTCTCTTTAAACACTTATATGTACTATTATTATTGAGATGTATTTTTTAAAAGCATTAATTTGTGTAGATATTAATAAAACAATACAAAAAGAAAGAAATACAACATTTTTTCGCATTTATAATGAGTCAAGAAATCTCCCACAGACTCTCAAAAAGTGTAAAATTACTTTTTTTTGGTTCTTTCCTTTTCTCTTTCTGGAGATTTCCCATAGCCGATAACGGAATTGTTACTATTTTTTTTGGTCTCAAAAAAAGTTCATTTTAAGAAATGAGTTATTTCAAACTTTTAGAGAAAATCGAAACAATAATGTGTTTTAGAGTACCAAAATAGATAACAAAAATTCTTTCGATATTTTAAAGAAATGATATCTTTCAATTCCCCATATTCGTTTACCCCAGATCCATTTTTTAAAAATCGTTCAACACAAAAATTATGTCTTCGGATTCTGAATCCGAGATTCTGAAGCCAGATGGTGTTTTGAATAATCGCCATATATTTCATCGTGATCACCATATTTTTTTACCCCTGATTCATTTTTTAAAGTCGTTCTACGAAAAAATCGTATTTTCGGATTCTGAATCCGGCCTTCAGAATCCTCGGAACTGGATGTTTAAACTTCGTTAATATCATATACTTCGTTATTAATAAAATACAAGCATTTTCCTTACTTCATGCAAAAATTCAGATTTTTAGAGGCCTTTATTTCAAAATGCCATCAAAAAAACCGTTTGACAAAACTTTCTGAACGACCTGGTATGTAAATCAGTTTTAATATATTTTTTAGTTTTTTTTATTGATTATTAGAAAAAAAGAGTGATCAAATTTTAAAATTAATAAAAAAATAGTTAAAACAAAACGTTTCACATAAAAGCAATATCAAAAAAAGAAGTTAATCATTAGAATATACTTTGGCATTTCTCAACCGAATGAAACAACAGCAGCAGCTGCTGCAGCAGGAATAGCTTCTTTGCCGCGCTTTTCTGCGCTTTTTAAGATCTTTTTAATCAATCCACGTTTTTGTCTTTGTGAAATATCACCTATAATATTTAATGATATACGCCAGTTTATAAAAATCTTTTATTTAAAGTTTACCTGAAGCAGAATTAATTTTTTCTGGATCAATAACATCTGCAGTTGCTTCACCAACAATAAGATCAATCAATTCATCGTCAGTCAACAAAATGCTTTTATCATTTAAATTTTTAGTATCTAATGAAATTTTTTGATTTATACGTGGCCCTTTTTTTTGTTTAATCGGTGATGAAATTCCAGATCCAAAATCAAAATGTTTCCGTTCGCGATTGAGCACCGTTTCATCAACCGCATCTTTTAAACCTATATTTTAAAAAAACTGCTTAACATTAGAATTTGGAAAAAAATAAAAATTACTTGGATCAACAATTTTTACTTTTTCAAAAATTTCATCACCTTTTCGATCATTTATCGGCAGCGGTAAAATTTTTCGATCATTTTTTTTAAAAGGAATTTGTTGAGAAAATTCAACAACCAAAAAGAGACAAACAACACTTAAAAGTTTCATAACTTTTTTTTGTTAAACTAATATTTTTCAGCAAAATATAATTTTAAGGAATCAAATAATCCAGGATGAATGGAAAAGTGAAAATAAAGTTTTGATAGTACCCACATTTTATACCAAATAAAATCAACAGCTTTTGGCGGCAAATTACATTTTTTGAAACGGATGTTTGTCTTTTTTTTAAATATATTTGTTCAATTTTTTAAATCCAACGTTTTCTTTTTTTAAAAGATAAGTTTTTAGATTTACGTCTATGAGTTAAATATGGTAAATTTAGTACGATTTTTTGTTTGCTCATGACTTTAAAAAAACGATAAGGCTCTTTCAAAATTTTTGGGCACTTCTTTGGTTTTCCCCTCGCATTTCTCTTCATGTTTTTTTTTTCATTTTCAGCATTAAAATTTTTTAATTTTTAAAAAAGCATATTAACCAAACATGCCACTGGCTAGTTATTTTGATAAAATCCTGGCTTAAGTAAAATTATTTCCTGCAAAAAAAGTGCAAATCTGTAAAAAATGGTTTATATTGTTTTTTTTTAAATGCAAAAGTGCGGCGGGAAAACCAAAAAAGATCGCAATAGCAAACTTCTTTGGTTTTCCCATCGCAGGTATTTTTTTTATTTTTTTGCAAATTGTTCCACATTTGCTTCTGAGTCATCTTTCAACTTCATTTTCGAAGACGCTGTAGTCGGGTGGTTAGTGTGTTAAGCTATCAATAAGCAGTTAGGGGTTCGAATCCGAAAGCGACAAACTAATGAAAAATGAAAGAAAAAAAAAGATAAAGAGAAATGCGGGGGGAAAACCAAAGAAGTACCAATTTTGGTCATCAAAAATGTAATTTTGGGTCAAACTTTGTACCACCAAAAAAAAGAATTATTTTGTGATGTGTTTGGTCATAAAAAAACTATATTTTTTTTGATTGATTAAAAATTATTACAATTTTTTTATAGTATTTTTGCATTGACATTCCAAAATATTGAGTATTACCGAATGTGCTGCAAAAATACAACAGATTAAAATTCTTTCGAACATATTACTTTATTGCATTTAATTTAAACGCAACAAAGAACGAACAATATGTCGTTCTCTCGCTTTAATACATTAACATTTTATTGTGATTTGTGATGTTTGAAAGATCAATGAGGTGACCATCTTTTTTTGGTCAACATTATACAGGTTAATGAAGAAAGAAACAATAAAAAATGTGACGCATCAAAAGAAGAAAAATGAATAAAAGAAAATATTTGTTTAACAAATCGACTGATTTTTTTCTGCCTATAAAAACATTAGACATTTTATATCATTTAATTGTCATTTAAACATTCCTGTGTCTGCCTGTCTCATTTATATTGAAGATTTTATTTTACTTCCAATTAACCCATTATATTTTTTTCAAATACACCACTGTTCAAGCTACAGCATCAAATTTAATTATTCCCAACTATTAAAAATGTCAAATATTAAAGAAAAACAAAATTCAAAAACTATTTTTAAAGGATTCAATGTCAAACATATTACTAGTAAAAATTTTCCATGTGAATTAGAAGAATGGCAAGAATTGATACAAAATGCATATCGACTTGCAAAGTGATGCCTCCGAGAACAATTCAGACAAATCAAGGCCTAAAATGTCATAGGGACATGTCCCCCTTGTGCCAAATTAATAGTGAAAAATTAAATTCATACTAGGTAAAATGAGATTTTTTGAAAAATGTACCGAAAGCGTTTTTAGTGACTTATGATGAAAAATATTGATTTTCGGATAATTATACAATTCAAACAACTTTTGTTAAAAGTGAAACAACCACTTTAATAACTCTGAAATCGCTTTCAAAAATGTCCAAATCATAAACTCTATGATTCAGTCTGTTTTCAACTTGAATCAAATATGAAGAACGAAAAAGCCAAAATTTTATTATAATTTTTTCTGATTTACAAAAGAATTTTCATGAAAAAAATTTTTTTTTTTTAAACAACAAAAAAAATTCAAAATAACAATAAAATGGAGATCGACATTTTTTACAAAGTTAAGACCAAAGATGCTAAAAATATCAATTAATTTTAAATAACTAATTTTGCCTTTAAAAACAACTTACCAATTCATCACTTGCAGTTGCCATAACACGATATAATGGATTAAAAAGTGTATGAGTAACATGTCCACGATGTTTTGATTTTAATTCAGTAAATTTGTTGCCATCTTTTGTTTCAAAAACGGAAACAACACCATTTGGACCACCAGTAAATAAAAATCTTTCATCCATTGAATAATCAGAAAAAAAATTTCCTTTAACTTCATGCAATCCTGGGATAACATCATTCAAAATATAATTATATGAAGCATTAAAGGCTTCAATTAACATAACTGTTGGAGTATTTGTATTAACCATAATTTGATTGCCAAGAGGTGAAAATTTAAGTTTCGTCCATGTTCGAGCAGGTGGGCTTTCAAAAGGAAATTTTTCGAACGGACCCTAAAATTGTTTAGTTAAAAGATTGCACGATACATTCTAAACTTACAGCAGTTATATTTCGAAAGTCATAAAGTCTCATCGTTGTTGATTCAAGCCCAACTGCAATAACTAAACCTTCAGGATCAATGGCAACAAGAGGTGTTGCATCACATTTCATTATATGCTGTAAATTTAAAAAAATGGAATTAGAAAATAACAACATTAAATATGTTCAGCGCCAGAACTTAAGCCATAAGGTTACGCAGAAAAAGTAGGTTACATGAAATGTTCCCACTTTCTCTCTCATCACAAAAATGTCTACATCCCCAGAATTCTAAGAAAAAAGCCCGTATGTTCACTAAACCTTATAAGATTTTGGTAAAGTTGCAATACTGACAAAGTTAAATAGTTCAAACAACATACCGTACATTCATTAACACGAATATCAAAAACTCGAAAATTTTTGTCATCTGAGCATGTCAAAAGTCGATCCCGTTCAGCAGAAAGTACCATACCAGTTACTCTGAAATTTTTACTTTATTACAAGCTTAACAATATAAACCAAAACATTACTTTTCTTCATGACCGGAAAAAATTCTTAGGCATTTATTATCATATAAAGATAAATATCTGACATGGTTATCTTTTAAAGTTGAAGAAACAAGAATAATTTCACGATGAGCTCCCCAACAAACATGTCCTGCACCATAAATGTCACTATTGATCTAAAATATCTTATTTATTATAATATTTTTAGAAAATTTAAGAATGTACCACTTTATCAACGCATCCTTCTTCGACATCATAAACACTAATATGATTATTTTCAGCTGTAGTAACAATTTTTGTTCCATCAGCACTAAATTCCATTGAATTAATTGGAGATTTATGCTTTGAAAATATTTTCTTTGGTAGCATTCTTGAGATATTTGAACGACTTAATGATACTTCGCTTCCAGACATATTTTAGAAGTAAAGTAACAAAGATTCAGTAGTTTATCTTAAAATAAATAAATAAATATTATGAAAAATTTGTAATTTCACATTGTGAATATTAGAAAACTTTAACGTTGGCATTGAGACACATATTGCCAAAACGTTATGATTGTTGCAGCATCTGCTTGAAGTATACGGTATTTCTGTATTAGGCATACGTTGTAGATAACAACTTTTTATGATTCTGATTTAATGAGGTATGTATAAGTAATATTTTACTGTCTTAAATTTTTTTATTTAAAGAAAAAACAATTTACAAGAAATTTGTCACTAAAAATTTTTTTTGTCCAGTTTTTTTCATTTTTAATATTCATTTATTTATTAGAGTTGGTCATTTACCGGTAAATTTGATCTTTTGTAAATTTACCGAAAATGCAAAAAATGCCTCCAGCCTCCAAATTCACCCAAATTTAGCTTGAAAATGACTTTAAAAGTCTAAATCGTGCTTCATATTTGAATTTTAAGTGAAAATAACTTGCAAAATTAGTGTAAGATTTTATTCCATTTATGAATAAGCTCCATGATAAACACACACATATAATTTTTTAGTTGTTCAATTCTTGTACATCCAAATAAAATTTCATGTGGGTATACTGCAACAAAAACATTTTGTGTCATTGATATTTTACCAATTGTTGAAGCAGATTTTCAACATCATGGATCTGAATTGGTAATAAAATCTCAAAATACAAATGGATCTCTTAAAATGATTTTTAAATATCAATCATTTGTTAAAGTCTGCTATGATGTAATTAAAAGTACCGAAAATTCATATGAAATCAAATTAATTTTTACAACAAAACATTCCCCAATGTTTTTTGCAAAACCTGTAACAGATGAAGATGAAAATTTTATTCGAATTCCAGTAAAAAATGACCTGGAGGATCGTTTTTGCAATCTTTCTCGTTCAACTTCTTTTCAGTTATGTTTTAATCTTGATGTAAGTGTTTTGTAACCACAAAGTATGAAAAATTTGAATAATAAAAAAACGAAACAAAAATTCACATTTGCCTAAAAATTTTTTTAGAAACCAAATTTGGATGCATTCTTTTTACAACTTTATTCTTTGCTTTCTTGTCCAATAATTTCACAAAGTTATTCGGAAGCAAAATTTGAAATTACAAATGCTTTGAATGAATTTTTTTCTGAATGGCCATGGAATGTACGGTATTATGTAGAAGTTGTAGGCATATTGGTTCACTTTTTTTGCGAAATTATTTGTTTAATATTTTGGAGTTTCTTTATGATGTTAAAGGATCTCTAAATGTAGATATGACAAAAATATATTTAACTAATTTATACGAATATTTAAAAAGCGATCTATCTTGGGCAAATATGGATCCTCCCGAGCATATTTTTGCTTTTATTCAACATGATGATAAATATGAATTAAAAATTAAGTTTTAGAGGTATATATAATTATCAAAAAAGCTTTCCAGGCTTATATTACTCCAACGCGTGTCATTTTTACTTTTGAAAAAACAACTTTAAATTCTCGTGGATTTCAACTTTTAGGACTTGAAAACCTTCTTCTTGTAAAATTTCGAGATGACACACTTTTTGATTTTCCTCCGGATGACGTTGATGAAATAATTTTAAATAATTGCCAGAATGGAATTAGGATTGCTGACAGACATTTTCATGAATTTGGTGGTTCAAGTTCACTTTTTCGAGATTTTGGAACATATTTTTATGCTACCAATAATAAGGCCGAAATTCCAACAGTTTTGGAACGATGGGGGGAATTTAAAGAAGAGCCTGCTGCAAAAGTTGCTGCAAGAATTGGCCAATATTTTACATCTGCAAAGGTAAAATTATTTTTAGTTGAAATTAAAATATTTTTCCTTTTCATTATTCATACCATTTTTTGTATTTAATTTAGATACTTGGGTTAAAGCTTCGTCAAAATCAAGTTGAATTGATTGACGATTTTTATTCAATTGAATTGATTGACGATTTAAAAAAAATTTTTTTTTTTTTTTATTTTAACGTGAATGTTACACGTTTAAAAAACGTACGATTTATTTTTTTTTTCAAATATAATATAAACAAAAAATTTCTTCATTGCGTTACAACGCCGTCGAAGATCGGTGATCTTCATGTGGATCCGTGGGAGAACGACCCAAATTAATATCAAAAAATAGTAATGACACAATTCTAAAAATTGTCAAAAATTTCTAATTAACTTGCACTTTTAGAGAGTGGCGGATATGATCCAACAAAAAAAAAACATATAATTTTTTATAAACTGCAAACAAGATCTTATGCTTTCGTTCTATTGAAAAAAATGGAAATCAATCGCATTTTTTTTACAGCTATAATTCGCAAGAGAAAGAGAAAAAGCAAAAGTTTGAGAATGTGTCAGAACTGACACATCTCTCGGAGACTGCATTATCGATTTTTCTATTTTTTTCTGCTTTGTTTCTTTTAGGGAATATAAAACGCTGTGCAAAAAAATCAAAGGCGAAAACAATTTTAAAAAAAAGTGCGCCTTTACTTACAAATGAAACAGTCAGTTGTTGAAAACACACATTAGTGAAAAAATGAATAAAAAGGTGGAGCTTAAAATAAATGTCTGTCTGTCTTTTTTTTCTATATTAAAAAAACAAAAATAAGCAATTCACTATACGTTCAAGATGGACCCGGCACGAAAATATTATGGCTACTTTCAACGATGTTGTAGATAATGTAAAAACAAATTTTTGTTAAAATTTTATAAGTTATTTAATTTTTTTATGACTTTTTATTTTTGCTTGACTTTTTAATGCCTCTTGGGCAGCTTTAGAGACACTCCTGAAAGGATAAGGATGTCTGGTTGCAAAGTTTTAACGTTTGCAAGATGTTGCACTATTTTGCCGAATATCTAAAAAAAGCATCAACTTTTTTTTAAACACTTATTTATTTGAATAATATTATTTTTTGAATTGAGGATAAGATTTAGAACAAAAATAGGGGCTCATATTTGATAAATGACGACAAAAATCGCGAATTTTTTCTACATTTGTTTTTCCAATATAATTACATCTAATTTTAGGTGATTTGCTCTCGTGTAATGCCGACTATATCAAAACAAAAGAAAGCAAATAGGTTGAATTTATCTTAAACACGATTCTTGACTTTAATGAATATAACTCAATTATCAACAACTTTAAAATTTGCAACAAACTCAAACTACAATAACCCATATGGAGCAATAAATGCTGCAGATTTTTTTAGAAATTACTTTTACATTTTTAATCAAAGCCTTTCATCAGTTTTGGATTCTTCTTTTTGTTTTATTATAAAAAAACACGAATTTTTTTAAATATCAAACTACCGTATTCCGAGGAATAACAAATGCAACAATAAAACCTATTTATTACAACCGCATTGTTTTGCAATTTTTTATCTACACCTTCTCCAAATCATCCCCTATTTCCTCAAAACTTTAAAAATTTAACAAAATCTCAAAACTACCGTAACCCGAAGAACAAAGAATGCCAGAGAAAAACCCATAACAAAAGTATTCAACTACGAAATTCTTATCTCCCACAACTTTATCTCCCATTTCCCCACTCCCCCAAAAAGACACAAATAAATTTAAAACAATAAATAATTTATTCAAACATTAAAAAATCAAAAACACAAGAAAAAGAACCCGTTTTACAATAAAAAAAAGATTTACTTATTTTCAACAGAAGCAGCTCCATCATTATTCTTTTTGAATTCAATAGGAATTAAACGCTTTTCTGCAGAACCTTCAATTCACCTTCTAAATCAACTTTAATTTCATTATCTTTGAATTCACGAACATCTAAACGATATTTGAATCCATTATTATCATTAATAATTTGACCAGCATGATCACGAAGACGAAGTTGTTGAGTTGAATCATCAAAGAAATGATCAAGTGAACGTTCTAATTCAGCCATTTCACGAAATGGATTCCATCCATTCATTTGATGACGACGACGTCCATTTCCAGCAATTCCAGACATTTCACGAATAGGATCATAGAGCCAAAGAGACATTCTTTGAAGATCAAGTAGAGAGAAAGCAATAATAAATAATAAAGCACAGTTGAACGAGAGCAAATCACCTAAAATTAGATGTAATTATATTGGAAAAACAAATGTAGAAAAAATTCGCGATTTTTGTCGTCATTTATCAAATATGAGCCCCTATTTTTGTTCTAAATCTTATCCTCAATTCAAAAAATAATATTATTCAAATAAATAAGTGTTTAAAAAAAAGTTGATGCTTTTTTTAGATATTCAGCAAAATAGTGCAACATCTTGCAAACGTTAAAACTTTGCAACCAGACATCCTTATCCTTTCAGGAGTGTCTCTAAAGCTGCCCAAGAGGCATTAAAAAGTCAAGCAAAAATAAAAAGTCATAAAAAAATTAAATAACTTATAAAATTTTAACAAAAATTTGTTTTTACATTATCTACAACATCGTTGAAAGTAGCCATAATATTTTCGTGCCGGGTCCATCTTGAACGTATAGTGGCAATTTGGAATATTTATTATTTTGCTTTTAAGTCATTTGTGTTCTTTCTTTTGAATATTTTATTAATTATTTTTTATAAATCAAAAATAAATAAGTTATTAAACAATTTTCCCCATCCAAATTACAGCTTCGTCTGTTAATCCCGAAATTCTTCGTTAATAATATTTAAAATTTTTGAGAGAATACAAAACGTTCAAATAATAGTTTAAATGCTAAATTATTAACAACAAAATTTTTGCACATTCTAAAAGAAAACCAATTTATAGAAAATCAAATTTTTTTAATAAATAAAAAAAAAAACAATGAAATATTTGAACAAGTAAATTAGAGCTGCCAAAATTATTCATAATGTAAAAATCAAATATATTTCTTTCAAAAGAAGAACAAAAAAAATATTATTTAACCAATTTTTTCAGATAATTTTGCAACAAAATCATTATCCAAATTTTGATTATTTTCAACTAGAAGACCTTGTTTCAAAAAAAATCGTCAAAATTCGACGACAAAATACAGCAGTTCAAGCAAAACTGGCGACTCAAAATACATTTTTCATGTTTTTTCAATGATTTTACTGTGCTTTTTCATATATATTTTCATCTTATTTTGCATATCTGCAAATTTTTTTTCTATATATTTTATGTATTTCCAACCTCTTTTCACAGATATCGAAAAAGTAATCGAAAAGCCATAAAAATACATAAGAGAAACATACAATATTATTTTAAAAACAAAAAGTAAAAACATTGCGATAATTACGATTAAAAATGGACAAGAAAGCAAAAGAATTTTATATTTCGACTTTACGCTTTTAAAAAAACTTGTGTTTATTTTGTTAACAAATTTTATATTTAATCTTTCAAAGCACATTTATATAAATGCAATGTATAAGGGGCTGTCCAGATATGACGTCATACAGGGATAGGGGGGAGGGGTCACCGAGAACATGATTTTAAATGACGGCAAAACTGAGAGGGGGAGGGGTATAGCCGTATTATGACGTCATTCATGTAAATTTTAAAGTGCTGATAAAAGTTAAAAGTAAATTAGAAAGAAACTTTTTTCCCCTTTTTTTACTCTTTTTTCTTTATAAAAAAATTTTGCATATTCTTATTTGATAACATTTATACGTGAAAACACTGAATATAAATTTGAAATACCCATTTAATTATTTGTAATTAAAACAGAGTCATTTTGTTTGCTCCATTGCAAAAATGTTTATTACAATAATTTTTTTCCTACTATAATTTTGCTTCGGCTGTGGTTTAGAATTTGATAAACTGTATGACTTGGTATGACGCTTGAGGGGGAGGGGGTTCGCTGCCGAATGACGCATCATGACCAGAGGGGGGGAGGAGGGGTCCAAAAAACCCGATTTTTGTATGACGTCATATCTGGACAGCCCCTAATATATCTCTTGCAGAAAGAATTTTGGAAAAAAAAACTTTTTTTTATTAAAACGACAGCATTTAATTTTTTGATTTTATATTTCAAAATATTCAATTTTTGTTGAGTAGTTGTAATAGTTTAAATGCACTTTAAAGATTTTATTTGATCGCTCATTGTTCCAATGTAATAATTGCCAGAAGAATCACAAACAACATCAACTGGTAAACTTCCTCTGCTAATGAAAGGATCTGTTGGGTCATTTTGAGTGACAGGGACACAAACTGGACCACAGTCATACTTGATAACATTGTTTGCATCACATGGGGAAATCGTTAATTGCATGCATAGATCAAAATCGATTTGCAAAGGAACGGTACAGGTGGAGCAAGGAGCTAAAAATGTTTACCTTGTTTTTATACATCCATTCATTTTTTATAATAAAAAAATTTACTTGAACACGATGTTGGCTCTGTAGTTGTTGTTGTTGTACTGGGAATTGTTGTTGTAGAAGTTGTACTTGGAACAGTTGTTGTAGATGTTGTTGTAGAAGTAGTGGTTGTACTTGGAACGGTTGTAGTTGTAGTTGTTGACGTAGATGTTGTTGGAGGCTTTGGGGTAGTGGTGGTTGTTGTCGTAGTTGAAGGTTTTGATGTAGTTGTTGTCGTTGTTGTCGGTTTCTTTGTTGTTGTTGTAGTTGGAGTAGTTTTGGTGGTGGTTGTTGAAGTTGTTATTACACATGGAGGTAGAGCGGTGGTAATATATGGTTGTCGAGCAGAAAGCAAAAACTCTTTTCTTGATACATATAGGATTAAATCATAATGTGTTATTCCATCTGATGGGTCTAATGGAATTGTATTCAATAGAGCATAATATGTATATGTCAAATCAATGGATTCGCAAAACTTTTTTGAAAACAGTTGTTGTCTTCCATCAAGATTTAGGAGGGGAAATTGTTGTTTGTAATAATTTCGAATTTGTTTAATAAATCCTTTTTGAGTGAGAGAATAATTTGTAAATGTTAAAAGTGGATCAAAATAAATTAAAAGTGGATATTCAGATGTTGGGGTCGGTAGTTCAAAATATGAATCATAACGGGCTTCAGAGAGATACGCTTTTGCAAGATGTTGAACAAGTTGAATTGAAAAATCTCCAACAATCAAGAATTTTGTAATTCTATTTTTTATTTGTGTTCTTTGAAGAAAGAGATGCCATTTATGCATTGTCTCAGTATTAATAGCACAAAGACTTGAATCATAATTATTTTGAAGATATTGTAACAGAGTTGTATCAGAGCTTGTTTGAGCAGCATTAATAAAATCATCATATAACACACATCGACAAGTTGCTGAATTTTTTGTTTGAATCTTTTTCCATAATGAATCAACATATTTCATTGACCAAATTTGTATAAATTCTTCAACAGGTCCCCATGTTGTAATATTTAAATATTTTATTGAATCATAAACTTTTGGGCAAAGTTCAACAAGTTCATATTGAAAACTAATTAATTGATTCAAGGTTGATGTTGTTGCAAATTGATGGGCATTTTTACAACGGACATTATCAATTATTGGAGCAGCATTGATAAGATTTTGAATAGCAGTTGAAGCAGTCGCTGGAAACATCGTTTCAAAGGTTGAACTTCGAAGATTGTATCGACGGCTATATGGATCGATTAAGACTTCTAAATATATTTTTTTTTACTTTTTCAAAAGTTTAATATTGTATTAGACATAAAAACGTTTCAACTCATATATTTCCAAAAAAATCATGGCTTGCTAAGGGACTCTCTTTTTTAACAGTGAAAACTTACCATTTATTTGGATCCAAATAACCAAAAGACTGGAGCAAAAAAGAAAAATTTCATTTTTTTGTTGAAATTCAAAAAATAATGTAATATTTTCTTTTTTTGTAGCTGTTTTTATATGAGCAAAAGAAAAGAAAATTGTTTTTGTTTTTAGGAAAACTGAATTTAACTAAGGTAAAGACAATTATGTTTAAACAATTAGCTTTCAGAATTCTCACATTTAATGTACGATTTTTTTGTGTTTAAAATTTGACAGAAACTTTCCGTAAAACGGAGATTCTCACATTATATTTTAAATATTATAAATTATGGAGCATTTTTTTTGTTGCTACTGCTTTTATATTCAAAAAAAGAAGAAAAATTTTTTAATTTTTTCTTGTGAATCTGTATTTTATGCATTTAAGCAAACAATTATTTTTCTACTTTATAAAGAAAATTAAATTCAAATAATTAAGACATAATATTTTAGGATTCTTCAATTTTCAAAAGTCCCACATTTAATTAGAAAATTTTAAAAGCTTATTGTAAAAACTTGTTACATTTTTTTTTTAAAAAGGTTTCACTCCTTTGTGGAAATATATTTCTTATTAAAAGACTTAGCATATTTCGTCTTGAAACGTTGCAGAACTTTTTAAAATGATTTCAGTTTCTATGATGTTGTAAAAAGCAAAGAAGAAGACAATTTGAATAATTAAATTTTTAGAACAAGTAAATAAAAATTGTACTAAAAGTACAGTGTTACCTATTAAAACAAGAGCATTTTTGCCTGGCAGACACATTTTTAAAAAAAACTGATATTTACTAAAGTTGACAAAGTAAAAACTTGTAAATCTTTCTTTATCACTACATATGTTTTGATTTTATATTTTTTTTATATAAAATAATATAAAATCAAAACCACAGCTCCTTTTAGTTATAAATTTAAAGTTATAGCACTTTGTTGTCGCTCATAACAACAGAAGAATAAATTTTCATGGTTTTTTTAAGTTTTTGAAAAATCCGTTAGACAAAAAAAAAATGGAAGTCAGCATTTCTTTTTTGCTTGTTTAGTGAACCGATTTTTTTTAATTTTTTTATAAATATTTGCTCATAAAATGAAAAAAAATTTCAATATGAAATTTCTGGACTCAGAATACGCCAGATATAATAAAAAAGTTAATGGAACAGCTGAAACTGGATTCATTAAAAATATAATTTTTGATTGTATAAATGAAAAACGACCAAACTTCATTCTTAATAAATAATCGAAATAATTAATAAATAATGCATATTATTTTTGCAGATGCACGTAATGAATTACTGATCATTAATCTTGTCTTCTGTTATTTTTGCCAGCCAATGTGTACATGAAAAAAAAACTTTTTTTTATAATACCACAAACTTGTATTAAAGAAAAATGAATGTGATCACATTCGTTTTCGTGTGTCCAAAAAATCAATCTGGACCGAAAAGCACATTGGGAAAACAGCGAAATTGACACGAAAGATTTTTGTGTCACACAACGCCAAAACCGATTTTCAATTGATTAATTTAATTTAAAATGCAGAAAAAATGTTTCTGATAAAAACTTATTTAAAGTCAGTGAAAAAAATGCTTTCCAACGGTATATAAAACATGTCAGAGCAATATTCATTTTCACGTCATACTGATTACACCAAAATCTAAAATACATGGGAATTTGTCGCATGTTTACAGTTTTGGATGAAACTTTCAGGGAATGTTCTTAGGGATATGTAGAAGATATTTACGAGAGGAATTTAAAAATGATGCGGAAAAAAAATGTGGCAGTGAAAATAGTGTCATAAATATCTACAACGTTTTAGTTGACCCTATTGAAACTTTTTTTGAGCATTACTGGTGTCTTTATGGAACACTGCATATTGTTCCCCATTTAATTCTACATCATATATTTTAATTTCATGAATTCATATAGCGCAGAACATTTTCAAAAATCACTCTAAATCCAAAAAAGTACATCTATATCATCATCTCGGGGATAAAACTCAATGGTAATAGTAGATATTGACATGTGGTGAGTTTTATCATGTATATATATGCTATAAAAGTTATCCTGTAAAGTTTCACAGCTCCCAGATCATATTTCGTAATTTTGCGCCAAGATATAGTTTCAAAAATTAGCAACATTGGGTATATAAAGAAAATGGTCTGAAAACTCAGGTTTTTCAAGTGAAAAAAATAAGTTTGCATTATAAAAATTTTTAACACATCCAAAAATAATAAAATTTACCATCAAACATGATATTTGTGGTAATTTCGATTTTTTAGGATTTTTTGAAAAAAGTGTGAAATTCAGTCCATTTTCAAGATGACATAATTAACGAAATATGGGAAGCTATGATAAGTTTTAGACTTTCATGACAAAAACAAACATGTAAGAGATTTTTGGGAGATTTTTCAGACATATGGAGTCAATATCTGCTATAGGGCGAATTTTTCAAAATAATGGTATTTTTGAGAGATTTATTTTGAAAAAAACTTCTTTTTTGCTTGAGTAACATAGGTGAATATGTTTTTAAAAAATTTGTTATGGCTAATTTTATCGTATTCGAGAAAAAAAGCTTAAAATATATTTTTTGGAAAAATCTGTTTTTTCGAATTTAAGCACTTTTTTTCAAAAAATCCTTAAAAATTGAAATTACCATAAATATCAAGTTTGATGGTTAATTTTTTTATTTTAGCATGTGTTAAACATTTTTATAATGCAAACTTATTTATTTTACTTGAAAAACCCAAATTTTAGGGCCATTTCCTTCTATACCCATGTTGCTAATGTTCGAAACTATATCTTGACGCGAAATTGCGAAATCTGATCTGGGAGTTCTGAAACTTTCCAGGATAACTCTTATAGCATAGATATACATGATAAAACTCACCACATGTCAATATCTACTATTACCATTGAGTTTTATCCCCGAGATGATGATATAGATGTACTTTTTTGGATTTAGAGTGATTTTTGAAAATGTTCTGCGCTATATGAATTCATGAAATTGACATATATGATGTAGAATTAAAGGGAGAATAATATACAATGTTCAAAACATCCACCCGTAATATAAGATAAAAAAGTTTATAGGGTCAACTGAAATGCTCCAACTTCAAATACATTTTAGACATGTATAAAGTTGTCCTAGACATAAACTCTTATTAAAAAAGTTGTATCTCCTCAAGACGCGTCGAATGATATATGACTCGTAGCAAAAAAATGTTTTTTCGATTTTTGGTGATTTTCGGGATACACTGCCAAATTTTTTTTCCGCATCATTTTTAAATTCCTCTCGTAAATATCTTCTACATATCCCTAAGAACATTCCCCGAAATTTTCGTCCAAAACTGTAAACATGCGACAAATTCCCATCTATTTTTCGGTGCTGGAGTAGTTTAAAATTAAAAAATTTCCAAGTTACGTTTGGAATAAAAAAATCTTTTTTAGTCCTTTTTGTAGCTCTTTTCTCATAGATTTTTGTAAAAACAGTAGTTTTTAAAAATACTTAAATGTGCGACCGCATGGATCGTTTGTCCATCATTTTCCCAATGTGCGAAAGGCACAATAATGTATTTTAAAAATAAACCGCTTCTTCTTTTTTTTCAAATTTTAGTATACTGGACACTTTTTTCTATTAATACAACGATTTTTGACGCACCTATAAGAAAAAAGGACTCATTTATTGCTTCTGCCAAAAATTTATTTTTTTGAACAATAAAAATGTTTACTTTTATCACTGTATTGAATACAAGTTAAAAAGGGAGTTTAAGAGAGGTAATGGAAAATTTTATCAATGACCAACAAAAGCATTAATTGAAACAAAGGAAAATTAAAAGCTAATTTTCTGTGGTGAAAATTTTTTTTCACTTTTTTCGTCGATTTTGAGGAGTGTGGGGGAAAAAATATTTAGTGTAACAAAAATGATATTTTTACTTCTGTTTTCCTCAATATTTATTTTACCAGTTATTCATGGAAATATTAAAGACAACAAATGTGATCCCCCATTTGTGCCACAATATTTACCCGATCATGAATTCGGTTCATATTGCCGATATTCACCTGCTTATTCACAAATTGATTTTGTATTTTTGCTTGCGGTTCCGAATGGAATTTTTACTAGCGTTTTACAAAAAGTAAATTTTTAATTTTAAAATTTTAAAATTCCATGAACTTTTTTTGAGGTTTCCATTGTTCTTTACAACAGTTTAATATCCCATGATGCAAAATTTTCTAATAATTCTTTAACAAATAATGTTGCATTTATTGCACTCGCAAATAGGGCATTAGTTATGGCTCCATTTGGTACCTTAAACACTGCAGAAGGAGTTAAAAATGAATTCAGAAAAATGATTTCTTACAGAAATCAACTAAATAGGTCTGAAGTAAATTTTTCAACAGGTCTACAGTTTGTTCATGAAAAAATATTGGATTATAAAAACAATCGTAGCAAAATGGTTATTGTTATCTCTGATTATTCTTATTCGGTTTTATCTTTTAATCAAGAATATGCAAATAAAATGAAAAATAATGGTGTAAAAATTTTTTCAATTGTTTATGCTATTGATTCGATAGATGTGTCAAATTCATATTTGAGTAAAATTTCAACACAAGGTTGGATTTTTCCTTTAATTCTCGGAGAGTCTTCGACTTCGTCATCTCTGTCATTAACATTTGACAATTTTGCTCGACAAGGTTTGTTCAATTTTTTAGCGTTTTAGTTTTTTAGCACTCTTAAAGGAGGCGGGCTTTTTGATCCATTTTTTAAAAAAGAAGTAACGAAAAAATATCATTTAAAGAAAATATTTCTTTTTTTCCAACCCTTCGATATTCGTGATTCAAGCAAACTCTTGAAACAAAAAAATATTTCCTTTGTTAAAAAAATAAAAACAAAGGAAGTTGCATTTTCGTTAAAAAGGTTGTTAATAGAGGCCGTACCTTCACAAAGGTTTTGGGAGAGGTGTTATTCCTGTTCCACGAGAAAATCATTTGATCAAGTATAAATTAAAATTTAAATATGAGAATTTGGAGTTCTTGGGATGTTGCCATAACATCATTGGCACCCCCTCAAGTTACGGCATTGCATCTGTTTTATATGTTCATTTAAATACCAAAATATTTTCAGCTGGATGCCTTTGCCGTCCTGGAACAACGCAGTTTTCGGCACTTATTCCAATTCATGATGGAGATGTTCCATATATAATCGAATATTATGCAGATTGCATTTATAAAGGTCCCGATGACGAAAAAATATCATTTGAAGGAGCAGAATTGGTGTGTATATCCAATATTAATTTTGATTCAAGATTAATCGCTCTTAATACTTCTGCAAAATGGAATTTCACAAAAAGTATCAATTCAAATTTTTTTCCGTAATTTAAATTTATATTTTCATATTTACAGATTTTTTGGGTGCTGAACCAAATTTCTTTTGGTCAGGGAAAAACGGGGATCAATGGATTAATTATTCTGGCGAATGCTCATTTCCTGTAGATTATTTGCCTTCTTCATACAAAGATCCAACACTACAAGGAATTTGTAAAAATACATTTAATATTACTGCTGGAAAAGGAGCTGCAATTGGTTCAAGATTTTTATGTGAAGCTTCTTTTGAGATGAAATTTATACCATTGTGTGAAACTCGGGCATCTGATTCAACAAATAATCCAAAACTTTGTCCTTTTGGATTAAAAAACAAGAAACATGCTTAAAATATGTGCTTTTTTTTAATTTCAATCTTTTGCAACTGAGAATTAAAACTGTTTTATATACCGTAAAAAACTATTAACGAAACAATAAAATTTGGTAAATTTCAATTTTGCACAAAAAATAAGGTGAAAGTCGATAAACTGTTTTTGACGTTAAAAATGTAAAAAGAATGTCATGCCATGGAACCTTATTTTTTGTCATCAGGAAGAGTTTTGCTTGTTTTTATTTTTGACCTTAATACAATTGATAGAGAAAAAATAATAAAATTTTGGTTGTTGTTGGTGACTTACTCATGCCCTATCACGAAAGTGATGGTTATTATGTGACCTGACTTTGGTGTTAGAGAGAGAAGGGTTTTGTGTCTGCTCTTTATTGAATGAAAAAACCGCGGAATGAATATATTTATGAAAGAATGGGAAAAGAGAAAGGGGATCGCTGCAAGCGACCTTTAAAGAGAAAGAAAAGGTGGAGCTATTCTACTTTCTCAACATGCCCCTTGAAATAATTAATTGATTATTATTTTTTACCTCTATTCTCTTTTATTTTGCCAGCAATGTTGTGTGTGGTAGAAAATTTTTCTTTCCATTCAGTTTTTTTCATTTTACTCTCTATTTTTATCGTACCACAAATTTTCATTTAAAGAAATGGAATACTCTTTTTTTTACATTTGACTCACCTCGAAATCAAGAATTTTCACTTCCATCAGATATTATTTATTATTTAAATCGAAATACAAAAAACGACAAAATTTTGGAAAAGTTTCATAAAACTTGCAAATATTTTTTTGCAAAAAATAAAGTTGTTATTATTAAAGATGGATGGTTTTGTGATGAAAGATGGTCAACAAACCATCATCTAAATCGAAACCTTGGAAAATTAGAAAATTTCAATGCAAAAATATGGATTTTGGGAAATTTATCTGTTAGCGGGTTGTTTAAACTTAACATTAATAAAATTCTTTGTTCTAAAATTTATTACAATGAAATTGAATCGTTTGAAATAGAATGTGCAATTTTATATCTTTCTGAATTTGAAATTTTAACATCTTCAAAAGCGTTAAAAGTTGTTAACCTTATGTTATCTGTGATTCTGGATAAGAATGATAAGAATGTTTCCGTCGATGAAATTTTAAAGCGTGTTTCAAATATTTCTGAATTCATTTATCAAAAATTAAAAGAATTTGTTCCAGAAGCAATTGAATTAACAAATCAAACATTGAGAAATATGACTTTAAATTTAAATGGTAATAGATTAAATGTTTTGTGTATTTATCGTTTATCTCCAACATTTGATCCAAATTTATTTTGTGAATTTATTAAAACGGATGCTGCTCTAAAAGCTCTGTTTGAATTTTATATTCAATGTGTTGCGTATAAAAGATTTATGAAAAGAACTGTAAAAGAAATGATTTCAAAATGGGATATCCCTGTGAATCAAAAACCTTCAATCGATTTCTATGATGATTTTTAAAAATGCCCTAAAAAGTTTGTCATGTGCTTGTTTCTTTTCTTTGTATTTCTGTCATTATTATTATATGTTATTATATGTTTTCCCTCATACAACTTTTGTATTTCCAAAAATAAAATTTAATAACAAAAACACATTCTATATTCTATTTTTAAGTGATTCATTAAATGAAAAATCTGCTGCCCCGCAATACTTTTCTATACTTTTGCTATACTGCTATATTTTCAAATTAAGTACAGAAGAATTCTATAAATTTTTGACCATGTAAATCCCAAAAAAGGTTTTATTCATTTTTGTCTTCATTTCTTTCGTTAGTTTTAGCTCTTACAATTTATTTTAAAATTTATTTTTCAAATATAAATGAAAACTTTTTCTTTAACAAATCAAGGTTACTGAGCCTCCCCGTCCTCCAGTTGACATATTCTCTCTTTTACCACGGCCTCCGCTTTGACTAGAAAATTCAATACCATATCGGCACCAATTTAAAAATTGTTCACAATTATTTATAAATAAATTGTAATCCCATAGCCAATCTAAAAGTTTTTTTGTAATTTGTGTATTGGATTGAATTTTTACCTTAGATCTTGCACGTCGTACAATTTCATCAGGTGGATATGGTTGATACTTGTCGTCAATTTCATTTGCGCGGTGATATAATCCAGCAAGATACGCTACCAAAAATCCATTGTATACTTTTTCCACGACTTTGGCATCTTTCTTAAAAATTAATCTTGTTTTGAAATATGGCAACTTCAGCCATGGAAAATTTCTATATTTTGATGATGGGAGTTTCACCCAAATAAACATTATTTGCCACCCCTAAATGCCAAAAAGAGAAAATTTTTTTTTTCAAAAATTTGTTACCTTTCCTCTTTCATCATCTGGTTAAACATTTACGACAGTAACTTTATCATCAGCATAATCAACAACAACTGCGTAATGCTAAAATGATGTTTTTAAATTTAGATTTTTGATTACAAACGGCGACTTTTAACAAAAGTTTTTTAAAGTTTTTTTAAAAAGAAACTAACAGCATAGCCAAGGTTTCGCACTTCAAGAAATCATCTTTTTTTTAAATCACCGTTTTAACATTGATAGAGTTTTGACAAAATATGAGGAATGACTTTGTTACAAAGTGAAAAATTTTTTTAAAGACAAGCTTTTTTTATGTCTTGATTTTTTCTACATTTTTATCAGAAAATTATCACACCTTTTATGACACAAAGAAAAGCAATATTAACTAATTTCTGTCTGAAAACCTTCCTGATTAAATCCTGTTTAAAAATGCATGTCGTGAGTTTTTTACCATTTTAATGGTGTAATAACTTCTTTTTGCGTAGCACAGCAGTATCAGATAACGTTCAAGAGAGACTTTGATTTGGAGGAAGTTATTTTTTGAATTATAAACAAAAATTTAAAAGAACATCCTATTAAAAAACATCATATTTCAGTAAAGTAAAAAGCCTGCAAATATTGTTTTTCCCAAAAATCAAAATCAAGAAATTTTTTCATTCCGTTTTTTGCAACCTTTAAAAACAGAGGCAAAATTAAATTTAGCTGCGAAAATCGTAGAAGTCTCTAAAAGGTTTTTCGAGAAATCCATTAATGTTTTGTGATTATTTTAAAAAGTTCATTACATTTCAAAAAATATGCTCCCATTCCACTATCGTTATCTTTTTTTTTTCAGCGAAATTGAAATTATAATAGGACCGAAATCAAAATTTTCATGGAAATTATCGAAATAATATTTTTCTAGTCCGAAATCGAAATAGCAATTTAAAAATTAATAAACAATTAGTTAAATAAATTTTAGTTACTACAAAACTCCGCTTGCTCAGATTCATATTTTTCTGTAAAAGTTTCACATCATTTGAGAACACAAATTGATCACTTAATCCTTAAATCCAATGGAACGTACGTTAAAGACTTTGTCAAAACTCAAAAATTTCACTTTAAAAAATAAATTATTTTAGTCTCACAAATAACACAAAATATTTTTCACCTGCTTATATTTCTGATACGTTTATTTTTCATCGAAAAATAACAATACTTTTGATTTTACATCTGCTTCAATAAATGCTGACATTTCAACAGATGAAAAATCTTGGAATGCCCAAATTAAAACAAGTGAATCTCCAAATTTTATAAATATTGCTTTGGATTCAAATAAATCAATACATGCTCAATGGTAAGCAGATATGAATGAGAATGATGAAATACGGGTTTGTACAACAATGGGGACATTGGAAGTTTTTGTTTCTTATGATAAATTCCCATCGCTGTATCATTTTGCACTTTATGATAGTACAATGGTTTTAATTTCTTTTATCACTTCGTTTTTATTATGATTTTTGTTATTAATGGTTTTCAAATTATTGTTAAAATAAAAAAATATTTCTAAAAAGTTTGACATTTAATTTTTGAAAAAAAAAAAAAAAATTTTTTTTCAAAAATTAAACATGTTTTTTATCACAGTTTTTTTTAATTGATGATTATTTCCTCTCCCTTGTTTCCTATATTTTTTATTGAACACAGAAAAATGTTTTCTTAAAAATTTCATAACTTTAAAAATTATTTCGTTTTCTGATTTGAACAAAACCATTTGCTTTTATACTAATCATTTCGCAATAAATTCAAACAAAATGAATTAATCTTTTTTTTTCTTCAAAATAATGTTTTAAGCCGGTGATTTTTTGCAAATTGAATGTCCAACTGGATAATCACATTTAGCTTCACCCCAACCATTAAGGGTCCCACCATGAAATGGATTTGGATCAGTATACATACAACCACAATTGTAACCATCAATAGCTTGAGGAATCGAAGGATAAAAATCAAAACGTGTTTTATCTGTCCATTTCCAAGCTGGATTTTCATCAGTATTATACATTCCAAATGCTGCAAAATAATTTGTACGTGAATCATTTTGGCATGGATGAATATCAAAAAATGGAATTAAACCTAGAAAATTTTCTCGAACATTTGTTATTTTATGCAAATTTGTGTCATACCTGTGACAAACAAATTTTCTTCCATATCATGAATTGAAGCCAATTTTGAATTAATTGAGTTGCATTGTTTTCTTGCATCATTCCAGGATTGACAAATTGAAAAAATTTTATAACAAAATCCTGTTGAATTATAGTAATGCCATGATTGTCCACATTTATTTGGTTGAGAAGTTGATGCAACTTCTGTTGTTGGAATTTTCGTTGGTGGCAAAGTTGTTGGAGCCGATGTTGCCAAAACCATGCAAACAAAATTTTTATTCTTGAAACAATCATTAGATATCCATCTTCCACCTTGAATAATTGCTGCACCACAATCATTTCCGGTTATATTATTTGGTTGCTTTTGGTCCCAATCAGAAAATGTAAAATTTGTGCCATCAATCCATTCCCATTTTTTATTTGCCATTAATTGATTTGCACCTATCCAAAAATCATTTGTCTTAAAATAACTATTTGCTTTTTCTAAAAAAAAATTTTTATAACACATTCTGGGAAAATGAGAATATATTACGTGCAATGAAATTATTTTCAAATTGGTTTTGAATGGATACCAAATGTCCGTTATTTTTGATACAAACTTCTTCTGCATTCAAATATGGCAAAGTTTGTGTTCCAAAGAAATAACAAATATTTTTATCTAATATATATTGGATCATTCCCTGAGGGCATGTTGATGTTACAACTGGTACTAAACAAATCAGTAAGAAAAATAGTTTCATATTGCAGCAGCACAAAGAACAATCGTTTTTCCACAACTGTAAAAGAGGGTAGCTCCTTGAGTAGTATGAAAATGATGATTTTTTTGATTATATTTTCTTATCTTCTCGTTTTCCTTCCGCTAGGTTTTTTCCAGACAATTAAGACATTTTTGGCAAAAAAGGCGCTGTCTTTAAATAAAAATTTTTTTTAAGGAGTGCCAACATCCAAATAAATAGTTTTTCACTCAAAGTTCAAAAGTGACGGGATAAGTAAAACTTTGTCTGTTGGGAAATGTGATGGCTTTAGGATTGAATAAATATGTGATGTGGAGAAAAGATGTTGAAAATTAGAATTATATTGCTAATAACACATCGTTGAACATAAATTAAGAGCTTTATTGAACAGGATGATAAAGATAATTTCACATACAAATAAATAAAGAGGAGACGAAAAACTAGAATTAACACTTTTGCTTGGACAGCAAAGCTTTTATATGAATTTTGCGAGTATTTGGTGACATAACCTCAACGCCAGTGCAACTACAAAAAGCGCCAGAGACAACAGAAAAAGACACAGAAAGAAACAATAGAAAGTAACATCCCGTTTTTATTGGAACGTTTAAAAAAATTATGGAAGATAAAGGTGAACGGTCAAAAAAAATAAAGACAAAAAAAACTGGACAAAAAAATATTTATCAAAGGCGGCAAAAAAGCGGCACTTTGATAAATATTTTTTTTGTCCGGTTTTTTTTTGTCTTTATTTTTTTTGTCCTAGCGCCGAAGATAAAGAGGAGACGAAAAACTAGAATTAACACTTTTGCTTGGACAGAAAAGTTACGGTATGCAATTACATGATAAAAGTAATTGCATACCGTAACTTTTCAAAATATGGTAAAATTTGTGAATCATTGAAATTATGTCTCCAACGCAATTTCAATGATTCACAAACAAATATTATATCAAAAAACTTCAAATAACTTTTTAAAAAATTAATGACAAATCAATGACAAAAGCTTCCCATTTTATTTTTGCATTTTAATTATGACACTATAAATTTAATACCACCATTAAATTAATTGTAGGAAATATACATGAACATTTTTTTAAAAGGCATGGCATAATCTTCCATAATTTTTTTAAACGTTCCAATAAAAACGAGATCCTCGAATGTTTCGTCAAAACACATATTCAGCCAAATATGCTGATCTCTGTTTGCCTAAAATGTTGGTATTTTCAATAATATCAATATGTAAGCTGTAAAAACACACAATCAAGTAATTTAAAAATTGATCACTATCAAATGGTTCCCCACAAATTTTATCAATAAATAAATTATTAATTTTTGAATTGAATTTTTGATTTGCTAAAACATGAGCTGTATATGCATTGGTTTTAATTTGTTTTAGCCTAAAATTCATTAAGAATGATAATAAAATGATAAAAGTAATTGCATACCGTAACTTTTCAATATTTGGTAAAAATGCTGTAATTTCTTGCAATAAAATGTAATCTTTATTTTCATCTATGATTCTTGAGGATCTTAAATCCAATTCAACAACCCCACCATGTTTGATAAGGGATTTCAGTTCTTCAAAGGACAAATTTTGATCAACAAGATTAATGTATTTTGCTTCACATCGATATAAGCGAGGTATTAAATTTGAAATAAATTTGCTTACAGGTTCTTCAGACTTATTAATGTCAATGCATCCAGTGATGTATGTGTCATTAAAGAAAAGCTTTAAATTCGATGAAAGTTTTACGACAATACTTTCATCTTCAAAGCATTCTTCAGAATCAATTTTAAGCCGGTAACAGATGGGTGTTGGCTGTTTGGAAAAAAAATATTTGCAAGAAAAAAATAATTTTCGTAAAAGTCGATAATTTGCATTTTTTAGAATGTAATGAATAAGTGATTCACGGAAATGAAAACTTTGAATATGAAATTTGTCATAAAAAGTTGAATAAATATTTTTATCAATTTGTTCAATATCTTTCATATCACAATCTGTATCACTTTCGACATCTTCTTCATCCATATATTCATCTTCATCACTTTTTTCATTTCCATCAAAATCTTTTTCTGGATTCAATTCTCCGCCAAAAATTTCAAAATCAAATAAATTTTTCCATTGAAGATTTACAGGGCCATATTTAAGCATTTCACTTTTGTATACTTCTTTCATTTCTTTATCGTCCAAAAAGAATCGACAATATTTTGAATATATTTCAAGCAATCGTTGAAATTTTCCATCTTCTTTCAAAAATGCCATATAAGTTTTCCAAAGATTAATATCCATTAAATTTTTTCCAAGTCGATATTCTACATTATTCAATAAAAATGTGTCATTTCCAAATTCTTTTAAACATTTAATCCATTTTCCAGCATCTTTTTCAACAGCTTTAATTTTAGTGTACAATGTTTTCATTTCTTCATATTTTTTAATAACGTTTGTTGATGGAAGTCGTACTACAAAATTTTATAAGTAATTTGATAAGCTCACAAAACTCCTTACATGAATATTTTTCAAAATGACGAAAACATTTTTTTAGACAATTATGTGGATAGCAAAGATCATTTTCATCAATGCTATAATAATGTCCACTTTCATCACGATCTTCTTCATATTCAATTAACATTTTAGAATGATTGTCCTAAAAATATATATATTTTCATTTTAGAAATATTTTAAACTATAATTCTTACGATTTTTGAAAAAAAATCTTCATTTGTTCTTGTATGAAAATAAAAATGTTTCCTTGCAATTGCAAGAACTTTATGGTATCGCTTTTCCCATCCAATAGGTTTAGGTTCTAACACAACAATAGTGCTAAAAACAAAAATCCATATTAATCCTTTTTTTCAAAAAACTTACTTCACATATTGTTCCCAATATTTATTTGGCGTCAAATAATTGTCTGAGAATTTTAATATGATTTCTGTTGGTTCCTTGGATGGATCATCGTGATTATAATTATGTCTTGCAGAGTCAGCATCTTTCTCTTCAAGCTCTTTAATAAGTTTTTGATATTTTGGACAACATTGATCATATAATTCTTTGGAGATTGTCTTAGTCGCCAAAGAATTATATAACATTGACATATTTTTTAACGAGTTTAAATGAAAAGTTTGATTTAAAAATATAACTTTAAAATCGATTTGAAAAAAAATGTCTTTGTTTTCTTTTGTTGAAAGATTAAAGTACAAAAAATGTATTTGCTTTCTCTCTCTGTTTTTCCACTCGTTTCACCTCTTTTTTTTGTCGTCTGTTTCTTTTGTTGGATGATAGTCATTGTGGCTTGCAGCTGTGCTAAATATTTATAATGTGTTGGTTCAATTTTTTTGTTAAATTAATGCATTTTCAATGGAGAGCTTTTTCAAGACATTTTTTTGATTAAAAGGGACACACGTCATTAAAAAATTATTTTGCGACACTTTACTGTCTTTTTTCATTTTTTAAAACTTTTTTTCGTTCTTTTGTCAAAAAAGAGTGAGTAAAAAAGCACAATGAAATTTTTCACACTTGTCGAGACCAGCAATCAATGTTCAGGGGAAAAAATTATTAATAGTGCACGTTCCCCTATAAAATATATTTTACCAGATTTTTTTTCACCAAACAACCTTTTTGAAGAGGTTTATACGAATGTCTAAAAAACTTAAAATTTTATTCAAAAAATTTTTATACAATAATATATCCAAACTAAGTATTTATAAATACAAGGAAAAACTATAGTTTTTTAAACTTTAAAAAGTAAGACAGAGATAATACGTTTATTAGGAATGATCGAAAGTTGTTTTAACAACTCAAAATTTTTGACGAAATATTTTTACCATTTAAAGAATCGAACAAAATCATTTTTTGGTGCAAGACGAATCAAGAATTTACGGAATTCATTAAAAGCCAGGGTTAAAATTCCAACACTTCCAACAACGACCCAACATTCAACTGGAATTGATTCACCACCAAGTACATAACTAAAATTTAAAGAAATACGTAAATTTTAATTTCATTAAATTAATTGATACTTACTTTACTCCTGGAACATATATCATAATACATACAAGTGCAATGGAAAGTGCCATGGCAGCAATGGATTGTAAATTTCGAAAAATTCCATGTGTAAAAATTGATTGTCGCCGAGTTCGAACACATAAAAGCATAAAACATTGCCCAAAAACAATTCCCATTTGCCATGCCGAACATGCTTTTCTTTGAATTTTAAGCTGTTGTTCCCATGTAAATGTTTGATTATTTGAAGGGAATGGTTGGGCCCCCTCTTTCCAATAATCTTGTGATGACATCCATAAATCTGATATTGCAATTCCTTCCAACCAAAAGATTGTTAAATATGATAAAAAGCAACCAATTGATTGTATTAATCCACCATAGCCATAAGAGAAGAATAAAAGTGTATTGGAAACTAAAGTTTTGTCATGTCTTCGAGGTGGACGTTCCATTAAATCTCCTTCCATTGGTTCTTTGGCCATTGCAATGCCAGGGGCGATTTCAGTTCCCAAATCTAAAAATGAAAGATTAATGTTAATGTGCTAGTTTTCGATTAAACGGATTTTTAAAAAAATGTTTCAACCAAAGCATTGGATGGGTTAATTGCGTTTTTTCTTACGACATATCATGAAAACTTACCGATTGAAAGAATTTGGAGAGCTGTTAAGCCCAATGGAAAACCAAAGCATTGATTAATTATTATTGGCCAAATTTCTGGAGTCTAAAATATACAATTTATTGATGTTTAATTGAATTAATGTTATCAAAAACTGAATTTTTACAGATTTTTGTGTTCTAAAAGCAGTGTCTCCACCGTTCCGTTCCGGAACGTCCGTTCTTCCGTTCCGTTCCCGTTCCAGAACGGAACGGAACGGGAACGGATGGATTTAGGAACGGAACGGAACGGAACGGGTTTGGATTTAAAAAGAACGGAACGGAACGGAATGGGTTTGTAAAAAAATGGAACGGAACGGAACGCGTTCCAAAAAAAGTGGAACTTTGGAGACACTGTCTAAAAGTTACTTACTGAATGAACAGCAACATATGCAATAAGTTTTTTAATATTTTCGAACATTAATCGACCTTCCTAAAATATTTTTTATGTTAAAAACATGCCATAAAACCCTTTTTAACAAACCTGTACTCCATTAACAATTGAAGCAAAGTTATCATTCATTAAAATAATATCCGATGCTTGCTTTGCCACCTCTGATCCCGATCCCATTGCAATTCCAATATCCGCTCTTTTCAGGGCTGGTGAATCATTTACTCCATCCCCTGTCATTGCAATAATCTGTTTACGCTTTTGACATTGTTCAACGATAAGTAATTTTTGTTCCGGTGTTGTCCTTGCAAAAACCAGTGCTCGTAATTTTAAAAGTTCATCCCATTCTGGTTCAGTTAATTGTGAAATTCTTTCTCCGTGTAAAACTTCATAGTCTTTTGGTTGTCCAGGAATATCTTGAATTAGATTTATCTCTCTTGCAATTGCTTGAGCTGTCAAATAATGATCTCCAGTAACCATAAAAACTTTAATCCCTGCAGTTCGACATTGTGAAATTGCTAAAGCTGTTTCATCTCTTGGTGGATCAGCGATAGCACAAATTCCAGCAAAAATTAAATTATCAATGTTGAAATTTTGTTTTTCAAAATTGAATTCAATTTTTTCATCGGCGTTAAAATGTTTATAAAAGAATCCGAGAACTCTTCGACCATTTGAACCAAAAGTATTATAAGCTGTTTGAAATTTTTCATTTGCTTCTGAATCAAAATTGATTGGGCCGTTGGGGGTAAGAATTTGAGAAGCATGTTGAACGAGAATTTCAGAAGCACCTTTAATCATAAGTTTGTATCGAGCTTGGCCATCTTCGAGGGATTCTTCTTTTGCAATCATTAAATGCCATTTACGTTTTGAGTTAAATGGAATTTCAAAAACGATCTAAAACGTATTTGTTTTATTTTTATCGACAAATTTTATCTAAAAATAGACAAAATTGGAAAATTTCATTTTTTCGAGGTTTGCACTTGAACCAGCGAGTTACCGCCTGTTGAGCCAGTACTACACCGCTCGACTGTGCAAACATGATGTTATTTTTTAGTGTATGTGTCAAATTTTTGACTGAAAAACTTACATTATGATTTCTTCTTGCTGCATCAATATCAATCAAATTATCTGTATATCGAATCATTGCACATTCACTTGGTGCTCCAGTTGCAGGCTTTAAAACATTTTCATCTTTCTCCATTTCCAAATGTGTTTCAAATTTAGGTTCCATGGGAATTAAAACCTTTTCATTTCCTTCTTCAATAAATTTTGAAGCATTGCAAACAGACATAAGTTCCAAAATATCTCGAACTGGAGAAACAAAGCTTTCTAAACATGATTTTTGCCCTGGTAAAAGTGGTGTTGAAGGAGCAGGTTTGCCGGTAATTATTTCATCAAAGTACCAACAATCTGTTACTGTCATAACATTCTTTGTGAGAGTTCCAGTTTTGTCGGAGGCAATAATATTTACGGATCCCAATGCTTCAACAACATCTAATCTTTTGAGAAAAACTTGTCGTTTTGCTAAACGTTTTGCAACAAGTGCAATAATTGAGGTTACAGTTGCTGGCATTCCAACAGGTCTAAAGAAAGCTGATTTAATTTGCTTAATATTTTTTTAAATAAATTTTTTTTGTCTTAGCACGAAAAAATTTTTGTTACCCCAAACTTACACCATTCCAATTGCGCATGCCAAAAAACTATCACAAAGAATTTTAATAAAATTATTCCAATTTTGCACAAATCCACCAGCAATAAATACAGTTAAACCCAAAATTGTTGCAGTAATAATTAAAAATATAATATATCTCAAAAGTTGAATTTCAAGTCGAGATTTATTTGCTTTTTGTCCAGTTGTTAAACCAGCAATTTGTCCAATAACGGTATGAATTCCTGTTCGAATTACAACTGCAATTCCTTCTCCATCAACACAAAGTGAACCATTAAAGGCAATATTTCGAGCTTCAAAAATTCCAGTTTCTTCGGTCACAGATTCTGATTGATATTCAATTGGTTCTGATTCACCAGTAATTGATGAAGTTTCGAGTTTCAGTTGTGAGCAATACTGAAAAAAATAATTTAAAAATCGGAAATTTAAGGTTTGTTTTTTCCACTTAAAAAATATTCATTTTCATATTTATCAATAGAATTGATCTTTAGATAATTAAACTAGCAACTATATTATTAATTGGAAAAAATTTGCATTTTTTGTCGGTCGCGTAGCCGACTGGTCCAGAGCTGACTAGAATCGGAGAGGAGGTAGGTCTTCGGTTCGAGTCCAGACTGACAAAAAAAAATTTTGCTTTAAGAAAATTTTAGAAAAAAAAAAAAGCGATAAAATTTTTTTAACAATTTTAAAAATTTCATTATTTAAATTAAATTTGCAGTTTTTTAATTTTATAAGTTTTATTTAATATACTATCAATACAACTTACAATAACCCTTGCATCTGCAGGTACTCTTGAACCATTTTTAATCAATATAATATCCCCATTTACAAGCTCTTCAGCACTCATTGTTTGTTCCCTTCCATCTCTAATCACTGTACAACATTCAGGCAACAAATTCTCAAATCCTGCAACAACTTTTCGAGCTTTTCGCTCATTTATAAATGAAATGCAACACATTCCAAAAATCATTATAAATATAATTAATGTAACCCAAAGTTGTGATAAATCTCTAAAAACATTTTATTTATCAAAACATTAAAAAAAAGTTTTTTTCAAAATTTACTCTGGTTGTGCAATAAATGAAATAAGTGACAAAAAGCAAGTAACCAAAAGTAAAATCCATAATAAATTTGCAAATTGTTTTAAGAAAAGCCTTAAATCGCTTATTTGTTTTGGTTTTGGTAATGCATTTGGTCCATTGTTTAATAATAGCTCTTCAGCGATTTTACTTGAAAGCCCCATAGATTGTTGCGGATATTTAACGTTAATATTTGATTCAAAACAATTAAGGGATAATTCTTGAGCATCCCATGTATGCTCCGAATATGCAGCAGATAAATTTCTTTTTCCATTCAAATTGTCTTGAGTTGGAACAACGGAATTTCGTTTCCAAAATTTTAAAAAATTTTTCCATGGTTTTTCACCTAAAAATTTACATAAAAGCTTGGCAAAATTTTTCTTCACAAATTTTAAGTTGCAAAATTTGCATAAATTCTAACGAAACAATAAAAAATTTAATTATTCTAATCGGTGTTAAGCAAAATCGAAATTTTGAGGACCGAAATCGAAATATCGAAAAAATTGTTTCTTCTTGAAATCAAATATTTGAAATGATTTCACCGGCCAAAATTTTGATTTCGGCATTTCGAAATTTTTAAAATCGATATTTCAGTATGTTTTAAAAAACATACCCTTTTTGAAAACATTTTCGTTATTATTCAAATCTTGTATTTTACGATTTCTTAAACCCATAATAATATTTTGAAACTTTTTTGAGAAAAGTCACTTTTGTAAAAAAAAAAAAACCCAATAAAAAGTTAAATCTTGTTCAACATATTTCTTCAACCTTTTATACCCTCTTTTTTTCTTATCCACCCTCAACAAAAAAAATGACGAAAATATGTAAAGTAATAGCAAATAAGTTTGTTAAAATTTTAGCAATGTTTCCTACATTTTTAACAAATGACTCATTTTTACATTGAGCCTCGACTGATATATTTTTAACTATACTTTAGTTTGATTTTGTAAGTTTTATCAACATGTTTTTTTCTGCCCACTACATAACTTACTCGGAAAGAGAGAAAAAGAGAGAGGATGAAAAGCAAATAGAAAGTTTTTGTTTTATCTTTTTAGTTCAACTTCGGACTAAAATTGACGTTTCTCATCTTTGAAAAAAGATAGGGAGGGTGAAAAGTAAATAAAGTAAACAAAATGTAATACTCTTGTTTCTACTTTGGACCGATCTTGAGAGGTTTTCCTTTGCAAACGTTAATTAAAATTAAATATTTAAAGAATTTTGTCATAAAAGTTTTAAAAATAATTATTTAAAAAATGTGAATCATAATCTTTTTCATCTTTGAAAATCTATCCCGACTAACAAAAATATCTGCAGAAAATGAAAAATGCAAAAACAAATATTTCGCAAATGAAATTCGTAAAGCTAGAAAATTTTTGTCATTCTGATATCTTTAAATGTTTTAAATTTTATTTTTTAAAATATATTTTAACTCATTTTTACATGTTTTTCGATCTAGCAAAATAAATAAGTAGTGCAAAACAAATACGAAAACAAGCATGTTAGAGTAATAATTTGTTATGATATTTGCATACATTCAAGAAAGAAAAAACAGGTCATCTTCAGCTTGTCCTGTCACCTTTTTCATTTTTTTCAAATGTTTGAAAATTCGTTTTTTGTAAGCTAATTTTTTTTTGAGAAAAATTAAAAATGTCTTCTACTGTTTCTTCGCAACAAAGAAACGTAAAAAATTTCGATAAAAAATAAAGAAATAGAGACCTGATAAACTAAAGAAGCGCGCAACTGATTTCTTCAATGTTTAATTTTATATGTTTTATAAAATTTTTTCTACACTAAAATTTTTTATCTAGAATTCGAAATATAGAGCTTTTCTGTGTTTTATAAACTTATTTAGGAAATTTTAACAAATTTTTCTCCGTTTTTTTCCCTTAAATTACTTTGCAATTTTTTCGGTTCATTTATCTAGTTTTTTCAAAAAATTACCCCTTACCGCTATTTTCTGTTAAAATATTGCGGCCGGAGGTCCTCGGCCCGGACCGGCCGCGGCCGAAAAATTAACGGCCTGGCCGGCCCTCGGGCCGGTCGGCCGGCCTCAGTTTACACCTCTGCTTTGGGATAAACGAATCAGTTTTTTGTTTTTGTATTAAATACATATAGTAAACTAAAAAGGGAGTATCAAAGTTTAAATAAAAATCCTTTTTTTAGTTTTTAATATTTTTGTTTTAAAGAACATACTTAAAATATCCCAAACAGAAACATTGAAAACACCAAAACAATAACTCCCAAATAATCCAATACAAATGTAATATGGGTTTTTAATGGATTCGTAAGTTTCTTTTTTCACCATTGCAAAAAATCTTTCAATACAAATCAGTACTAAAGTTGACATTAAAAGTCCATTATTAAAACTCGACCAAATAGCTGCAATTTCATTTAAAACTGAAATAACCGCAGAATATGGATAATTTTAAAGAACATGACGACATAACATTAAACCGGACATAATTATTTAAACTTTATTACTTTTTTGATTAAACTGTAAAGTTAAACTAATAAAAAATTTGTTATTATTTTTTTAAAAAAATTAACTAACTTTTGCTCTAATATTTATTTTTTAATATTGTTTTATATATTATGAAAAAAAAGCGTACTCTTCCGCAAAAATCTGATTGCATATTAAACGAGGAAATGTAAAGTTTTGTCTTTCATTCGCACTTGCAAAATATGATGTTCATTTTATGGAAATTCTTTTTGATCCTTATTGCATCATTCGTCGGTGATCAAAGAAAATTTCCAGAAAAAGAACATGATTTATTGCAAGTTGTTATAAATGACAAAACTTTACATTTCCTCGTTTTATATGTTTTTACTTGTTTTAATTATTCATTGTACATCATATTTTAAATTATCCCGTTTTAGAACGTTAAGTAAAATTGTTATTTTTAATTAAAGTCCAAACAAACTTAAAGAGGCGTTAAAACACATTTGTACTTTTGTCCCATAAATACAAATTCAGCCATGTGAATCTTTACATCACATTTTTAATTTTCACATGAAATAGTTTGTTATATATGTTATAAGATTTAATATTAAATCCATTTAAAGTTATGATAGTCCAAGAAGCTTTCAAATCTATAATAAATCCAAATCTTATTACAGTTTACCATATTTTGCTAAAATTAACTTTTTGTATTTCATTCTTTTTCTTTATTTTAATTATAATTTTTGTTTTACGAAAATCTCAAAAACTTGGAAATTATAAATGGTTTATTTTATTTAATGCTTCTGCAGGATTTTTCTATGACATTATTATTGCTATTTTTGAACCGATTGGAATTTTTCCAATTGCTGGAATTTTCGTGAGACTTCCATTTGATGCTGTTGAACCAAAAATGTGTTGGGTTGCAATAATTTGCATATTTTTATCTGCAGCTGTTTTGGTAAGCTTTATTGGATATGGGATTTGAGATTTTGAATTTGACATTTAAAGTTTTTTAAATTAACTTGAAATTTTTGTTTCAAAATGTTTTTTCAAAATCTAATTTAAAGGGAATTCTACTTTCGAACAAATAATTTAAACCAATTTTTTCTTAGCACGAAAAAATTTACCTCAGAGTGAAAGTGCGCTTATGATGCAAATATATATTTTTAAAACAAATTTTTTCGTGCTAAAAACATTGGTTAAAACCGTTTGTTCAAACGTCGAAACTCACTTCAAAATTCTTTTTATTCAAAAAAAAGGAATATTGCCTGATCTTTAGGTGCAGTTTTTAAACAAGTTTTTTAAATCAAAATTAAAATGTAATTTTCAGACTTTTGGAGTTACTGTTACCCTCCTTTATCGATATATTATAGTTTTACCAAATGGTGAAAACATTCTTAGAAAATGGCCATATTTAGTTTTTGCAATTTTTGCATTTGTTTTGGGTGCAATTTCTGCAGCATTTTTAGTATTTCATAATGTTATGACAGGTGACAATGTAATTAATTCGGTTTGCTATATTCTGACTATATTTTATTAATTAAAATTTTTTAGTTGGAAGAACAATTAAATTACATAAAAACATATGCTCCAGAATATGAATCTGTAATAAAAACACAAATGACAATATTTACAAAATTTGAATATATTGAAAGTTTTATTAAAATTATTGGATTTACAATTTTTGGATTATTGCTTGCAATTGTTGTGTTGCTTCTTATTATGAATTTTCAAATTAAAAAAGCTAGCAGTCATTTATCTGAACATACAAATGTTTTGCATGTAAGTTTCCAACGTTATTTTAAAAAATGGGGGAGGATAAAAATCATTATAATAAAATTCAGTTTTTTCGTCTGTGCCTTTTTTCGTTTAAACCCATTTGTTGTTTTTTTTTCTTCCTAAAATATGATATACAATTTATTCGTTTCATTGAAAGCAAAAATCATAAAATGTGCTCTCTCCGAACCAGGGGTGTGCGTTCGGTCAGTCAAAAAGCTGTTAGTCATAAACCAAACGCATTTTTTCTTCTTTGGTTTGGTTATGACTTAACCGAAAAAAAGAATAAAATTTTTCGGTCAGTCAATAACTGACTGAAAAATTCTCGGTCAATGATTAACCGAGTCAAACATTGACCGAGAAAAAAAAAATGCTGTCCGTCACAATGATAAACAATGAAAAAGTACGTGTGTCCGCATGTAAAAAAATGCATTCACTTTTTTTTCTTTTGTTTGTCTCGGTCAATGATTGACCGAACTTTTTTCAGTCAATGTTTGACTCGGTCAAAGTTTGACTCGGTTAATCATTAACCGAAATTTTTTTCGTCAAAGCGTGACTGAGTCAATGTTTGACCGACGAACTTGTGTCAAAGTCAGTCAAGACTGACCGAACGCACACCCCTGCTCCGAACGTAACAAAAAAAGCAGCAGTTGGCAAAAGGACAAAGGTTTGTCCCTTTCGAATTTGATACCCCCTTACAATATTGAACAGAAAATGTTGCTATTGAATAAAAAATTTTTTATGTGCCTTGTGAAAGCCCATAAAAACATTTTTCTATTCTCTTTTGTAAAAAAACTTTGTTTATTGATTTTCTCCTTTTTATTTGAATATTTAATTAAACAAACATCCACTAATAAGCGAAACGAGCTCGTGTTGCGCTAAAAATTTTAACTTAAAGATACTAAAAAAGGCAGTGATAAAATGTAACATTTGCTTCAAAGAACACAATATTAAATAAAAATTTCTTAAAAAATAATTTCAACACTTTTTTTTTATGTTATAAAAAAAATATTTCATCATAAATTTTAGAGAAAAATTTTTTAATGAATTCTACTTTAAACGGAAAAGAGAAAACCATAATTTCTTAAAAAATTATGGTTTTCTCATTTTTTAAGGCCCCGGGGCTCAGGCCCCAGGCCCCGGGGCCTGAAAAAAAAGCGGGGCCCGGGGCACGGAATTTCGGCCCCCGTCCATCCTTAAAACAATGCAATGAAAACATTGACCATTTATTTTTTTCTTTGAATATTTAAGTTTTCCGGGTAGTAAATAGTTGCTTAAATGCAAAAGTTCATATATTAACAAATATAATTTTCAACATATATATATTTGATTTTTGGAATTCAGTGATCTTTATTTTACAACCAAACAAATTCGACAAAAAATTATAAAAATTTTGAAGTTATCGTCTCGTTTTAGCTCAAATTTATTTAAGCATGATTTATTCATTTTTTAAAAATAATTGATATTAAAACCTTCAGAATTTTTATTGCTTTGAGCATATCTATTATAACATTTTTTATAGCGAATAATCTTTTGTTTTTTTTTGCAGAAGCGATAATTTTAATTTTTTTGCTTTGAATTTTGCTTGCATTTTTTTCTTTCATTAGCACAAGTATTTGCTAACCGCTTTGAAAGTGCATTGTTGATTTTTTTCTCTACAACATTTTTGGACACACATTTAAGAGAAAAATATTTGCAGCACGTTGATTATTTGATTTCTTTTTTGCATCAGAAAAAGCAATCAAAACATTTTTCTTTTGTTTGAATATTTAAGTTTTTTCTGAAAAAAATCCTTTCTTGAACGCAAAAGTTCAAACACAAGTTAATATAAGTTTCAATGTATAAAATGAGTTTTCGGCCAAGTATGTGGACTATATTACGTTAAAAAATAACAGTTCTGCAAGTAGTGATTGGCCCAGTAAATTAAAAAAATTTTAAAATTTTTTTTCCGTTTTACTTTAACTTATTTAAGCAACTTTCTCTTTTTCCATCTTTTTAAAATAATAGCTTTCAGAACATTTAAGGTTTTTATTTTTCATTGACCCTTTCGTAAAATGAGATGAAAGCAAAAGCTCTTTCATTTTTGATAAATCAATTTCAAACAGGCTGTTTCAAAATTTTTTTTGTTTAACGTTATTTTTGGTTGTCATTTATTTTTTTGATAGACGCACTTGCAGCAAAATTTTTTTTAGCAAAAAAGCAAAGAAAAATGAGAAAACGAAAAAAAGCATAACGTGAAAGTTTCAACAAAAAATATTATTCTTTTTTTCCTTTAGTTTGAATATTTTAATTAACACATGCAAAACATTGAATACAAAAGATCTAACAAAAATACGTTTTTTCTGACGAAAAACATTTAAAATTAAAGGGTTTGTAAATTATGTTCAAAATTCCACGTTAATTTTAATTATTTGTTAATAACAACAATTTTCAAAAAAAAAAATTTCTTTGTTTCATCAGAAAAAAAATTGTTCAAATTTTAAATGAATTACATTGCCAAATAACGTGGGATTATCGATTATATCACTATTTTTAAGGGTGAATTTATTCGTAATTCCCGAAAAATGTATTAAAGTTTAATCAAAATATAAGTATTTACATGAATTATAATATTGCTCTTTTTTTAGCGAATGATCTTTTGTTCTGTTGTCGCAGAAGCAATCACCTTAATCCTTCTTCTTGGAATTCCGCTTGTATTTTTTCTTCTTTCCCTTGCATATAAAATATCAAATGGTCCACAAATTAGCATATTTGTTTATATGTTCACAAGTACGCATTCAATTTTTTTTTCAATTATGATTATTCTCACAATTAAACCATACCGAATGACTTTTGTTAAACTTTATCAAATTTTAATTCGAAAACAAACGTGAGAAAATTTTTAATTTTTAAAGGTATGCGTGAGAACGAACTTTAATGATAATATTTTTTAGAGCTCGATTTCTTCCTGGAATGAATTCGATAACTGTTAATACGTCTGTCAGTTCAATTTCACATAAAATACAACAACAACAAAAAGAAAGAAACAGGGAAATTAGGACACAAATTTTACTATGAATGAGAAAGTATGGATTTAGAGATGAAAGAAAACAACAAACACAAAATTCATAGAAAAATTATTTTTTGAGTTCTGCTTATTGGCACCGCAGACAAACTTTTTCTTCTGATCGTTCTTGAAAATCAGAGAAAAATTATTTTACTTTTTTCATTCACATTTTTACCCATTGTATTTCGTTTTGCCCTCCTGCAAAAAAACGTTTAAACGTTAATAAAAAAAGATCAATGACTTTTCCCTGATTTTCAAGGACGGTCAGAAGAAAAAGTTTGTCTGAGATGCGACACCTTTTTTGACCAAAAAAATGGAAGTTTTTTTGTTTTGAGAAAAAATTTTTTTTCATTTTTTTAAATTTTACAAAAATAAAATTTATTTACATTTTTTAAAAACAAATATGTACAAACAAAGAAAAACAAATGGCAGTTACCATGGAGTTCCATGACCTGTCACGATCAAAAATATTGTAATGTTTTTTAGGCAACAAAAATATTGTGTATAAAAATTGAAATTGAAATAAAAACGTATGCAACAAAATTTATACAGTTTTTGTGAAAAGAGAAAATCTATTGATCCATTTTTTTAATCATTTTTTTAAATTTTTGAAATAATCTTGGAGATTTTGATTTTTCAATCGGGGGTTTATTTGGTCGTTTTGGAACAATTCCATGATTGACATCTTGTTGTTGATTTTGTTGGTTATTTTGATCATTACTGAAAAAAAGCAATTTTAAAAAAAATAAGAGATTTCAAAAATTGCATGCAATTAACAAATCGAATAAAGTTTAAATCCAAATTTCTCGAGAATTTTTTTTCTTTTACTGACAAAAAAGTTTTTGTCCATAAATACGTTTCAAAAAATTTTTTTACCAAACAAAAGCCAACTTTAAAATATAAAACCTACTTTTCTGCTGTTGCTTTAGCCAAAAATAGATATCCGCCAAGGGTAGCAAATTGAACAATTTTAACACTATTCATTTCTTTTATTAAACTTTTTTTCTTATTTATTTGATTCGATTCAAATTAAATGATTTTTAAAGCGCGTTCTCCTTTTTATACCCCCCCCCACCCATCGCAGCCACCGCCGCTGCGACAAAAACAAGGATTTCAAAAGCATCCCGATAAAAACATAGAAAGAAAAAGGGGGTGCGCATGATTAATTTTGTTATTTTTTTCTGATCGCTATCAATAGATAAAAAAATTAAAGAGAAATTGAAAATTTGTGTTTGTTTTCTATTAAATGTGACACCTTTTTTTTCAGATGTTAAGAAAAAAAAATATGTAAAAACAAAGAACACAAAAATAGCATTTTGCAAAGGTTATTTTTTTACCTAAAAATAGAGGGTAAAATGATCTCAAATTTGTTTATTGTAAACAGTAATGAGTCAACTAATAGCAAATTTTTCTATCAAAAGTTTGATCAATATATTCTAAAATTTTGTGTTAAAAAATATTTAGAAAGGTCAAAAGTTAAAATTAGAAACATTATTTTTTTGTTGTTTTTATCTGTGATTGCGGAAGTAAAAAACAGATTTAAAAAACACATGTTTTCTTTATTTCATGTAGTGCAGAGGTCCTATTTCGTTAAAAAAATTTTTTTGGTAATTAGGTGTTTTATTTTGTTTTGATATTGAATATCGTTGGCACTCGGTGTAATGAATTTTGGTGCAATTGCTACTTCGCTGCTACCACTGCTACTAGCAAATTTTGCCGCCAAAGCTTCCAGTCATCAAGAGAAATGTCTTTCATTAAGTTCTTGATCATTATTTTGTGCTCACATTTTTTTACATTTGGTTAAAGTTCATTAAGATTGATCAAGAAGATGGATTTATAACACAAATTTTGAAAAAAAATATTTGAATCTTCGTTGGCAAAAATTACAAATCAAACAAAGTGGTAGGTATTATTGATATTTTTCCCCTTAAAAACAGCAGTTGCTGTAATGCCATATCTGCACTCTTAATTTTTTCCAAGTGTCCTTGAACACCTTCGATCCTATGAAAAGGAAAAAATGTGTCAAAAATAATATTTATTATTAAAAACAAAAAACAGGAAAATATTGTTATGGCAAAAGATTTGCGTATTTTAATGATTTTACCTTATTTTTTTTGGTGTTGTTAGAGAGATTTTAATTAATTTTGTAGTAGTTCAATTTTTATTAACCGCAATAAAAAAAAATACATAAAAGTATATTGTCCAACAAAGACTCGTACATAAAATATTGATTCAAAAGAACAAATTAATAACCAAAAACTCTAAAAAATCTTTTATCAATTGGATTTATTGAACCAAATTTTGCAAAATGTCGATTGCCAACTGTATTATCTCTTTTCTCTTTTTTAGTTATTCCCAACACTTTATCAGCTTGTGCCATTCTTTCTTCTTTTGTGGCAGGATTTTTGTTGGCATGTACTTCTTTTGATCTTAAAATATTGGGATAATGGGGATTTGTAAACTCGGATTACAGATAGCTCCAGCATATCTGATAAAAACGACTTACAGATCTTCTTTCCCAAAAGCTGCCGCAATAATTATACAAACCAAAAATAAAATCAATAAGAACTTTGCCATTTTTAAATACAGGAAACAAAAATATTGAACAAAACTAAAAATTTAAGTAAAAAGTGATTGCGTAAAAAAAGTAAAAAAGATAACAAAAAAAATTTCTTGAAAAAATAATTCAGTAAAAAAAAACAGGTTTTCCAACTGTTGATCAACCTTCAACAATTAAAAGAGCAACCTTTAATTTTTATATAAAACCAAAAAACGATGGAATCAAGAGAAAATGTGTTCGATAAAAACGGAAGGACATTCGTTTACTTTGTTTTACTTGAAAATTTGAGAAGAGTTTGGGCAACACTAAAAAAAAGCATATTTCACTTTGGCGAATGATTGAAACATAATTTTATAAAAATTTTATGCCCCTGGATTTAATCCATGAAATTTATTGTTTAATTTGTTTACAAAATCCTTATGCATTTGAAGTTGCCGATTTAAGCATGAAACAGAAGTTCACAAGAAAACATCAAACAAATAAATTTGAATATTTTAAACCTGTAATGCATGTATTTTGCATTAAAATTGCGACATATTTTTGTATTTATTTCAATTTTTTTAGCCACATAAATGGGGTACTTCATTATTAGGGCTTAAAAAACAATATTATAACCCGCAGAACATTTTACGACACCTAGAAACATTTTGCCGATTTTTTAAAAAGTTGTCTCAAAACTTTTGTTCACTGGATTTTTGAATTTCGTGGCATATCTTTTCGTTGTGAGAAGCTTCCGGCAGTGTTATATCACGGTAATAAAATGCCCACGTATAGAGCTTCAAAAAATGTATAGGGGTCAAAAAATATACATCACCCAAAAAATTTTTGCACAAAAATAACTTTGTCTCAAAACTTTTGAACGCTACTGTATAATTTCGATGAATTAAAACAAAAATGTTTACAAATTTTGGTTCAAAATAAAGATGAAATTGATTCTGCTAAAGTTGCTGAACTTCCTTCAAACATTCTTTTTGATGCTTTCTTTTTTAAAATCTAATTTTTCTTTTCTGTGTTATTTTTTGTTTTCAAATTTTACTTTTCTTTCTCCCTGTTATTTACATAAATTATATTCTTTTTTCAATCTTTGAAGAATCTGTAGAATCAACAAATGTTTATGAATCTCTAACTCGCACAAGTTGGATTCCTTGAAAGAAAAATGGTTAAAAATCTCGGTTTAAAAGAAAGAAGAAATTGATTCCTCAAAAATTTCCAAAAATATTAGTGTTGATGCTTTCTGTTTTGCATTTTATTTTTCTTTTTTTATGTTTTTAAACTTTACTTTTGGCGGGTTTTTTACTTAAATTATGTTCGTTTTTGACAAAAAACAAGAAATAATTAATTCTAAACATTAATAAAAATTTTATTTTATAACTTTTGTTTTTTTAAAAGAACGGTCAACATCTTTTAAAAGAAGATAACTAAAATCGGTAAACAAATAACACTTTTAAACTTTTTTTAAAAATAGTCCATTTTTTTATACATTCTTTTTTAAATATGCATTTTTTGTGGAATATTTTTTTACATCTTTTTTAAAACATGCAACATTTGTGCTCTCTAAATATTCAACTCTATAACTAGAAACGTTATTCTTAGAAGCATTCTACGTTTTCTCGTACCAAAATTATAATTTTAATGGTTACCAATGTGAACCCGAAAAAGAAAAATGGACTTCTTTCGTCGGTTTCCAAAATTCATTTTTAGTTATAAAAACTACAATATAAATGCAATTTTAAAAAAAAAAAATTGTGTAACAAATAAATTTTTTAAATTATTTTTCAATATCTAAAATAAAAGATGTGTTGAACAATTGTTTAAATTCAGGTTTTTTGTAAACTGATAATTTTGTGTAAGAAAGCTCAAATAAAGTAAAAATTTAAAAAGTAGAGACGTTTAACAAACAAAAAAATTTAATAAAAGGTTTTAAAAAAACAAGGTAATACAAAAAATTATAAGATTAATAACAAAACAAAAAAATGCAAAAGTTCAAAACCATACAAAAATTATGGAGTATATTCTTTAGGTTGACAAAGATGATCAAGGCGATTAAATTCAATAGCATTTTCTTCATTATGTTGAATATATCGAGCAGTGATTGAGATGTTATGAAAACGACGACAGTCAATACAATAAAATGCTTTGTTGCTGTAATCAAACCCAAATTTGTAGCACATATTTCTATCACCAGAATTAAAAATAATCAATAATGGATGGAATTTTCCTCTGACAAGACGTTTTTCAAATTTGAAATTTGGAGATTTGATAATTAAAGATGTTTGATAATTTTCAGATAAATATTCAATTGGTTCACAAACATGTCCTTCATCAATATTAAAATCATAAGTCTTACTTCCATCAAAATGAATTTTAGCACAAATTACGGTATATTTTTCTTGAGCCAAACATTGAAGACATCGATATTTAGTAGAAGTCCGATAAGATACAAATTCATAACAATGAGTTCGTTCAGGTCAAGCAAAAATAAGCAATTTCTTTCTTGGCTTTCCGTGACGCAAAAATTCAACAAAATCAAAGATAATATCATTTGAAGAATTTTCTGGTGTAGGTTCATCAATACATGTTTCTTCATCATCATCACTTTCAACATAACTTTCATCATCGTCACTTTCATCATCATCAATTCCATCAACTTCATCTTCTCCATGGCTAATATTGTTAAAAGATCGTTTACGAGTATAGTATCTTCTAGATAAAAACGTTTGTTAACCTTAGTCATTAGAAAATATTATAAAAACTTACGGTGAAGTGCTATCATTTATTCCAGAATCAGAAGTTTCAGAATTTGAACGCAGATGACGTTGAAGATCTTTTGTACAACAAGGAACAAAAACAATATCGACCATAATATTGAAATAATAAGTTCTTTCATCAGATTCAAGAGAATTAACAAATTCAAGGATAATATCTTTCATATCTTGAAATCCATCTTCACTTTGTTGAACAGCTTTAATGAGTGGAATATAAAAATTTTCTTCGAATATTTTATTTTCATCAATTGCAACAGATTGAGGTTGAAGTGTCTAAAAGTTTATCACAATGTAAACACAAACTATTACAGTTTCAACTTACTTTTACTTCATTAATAGCATTATAAATCATGTCACAATTTTCTTTAGTCATAAAGACAACAATCATAGCATTATTTGAATCTTGATCCATAGAGCAAAGAATATACTGAAAAAGAACGTACAATTATGTCCCAAAAAGTAAAAACATACACTTTTTTGAATAAAAATATTATCAAGACTTGCTGTAATTGTTTCTTCTGGATCTAAAACATGTGTGCCTACTAATAATAGCAAAAAAACAGCTGTAAAGAAAACTAACCTTTATCACGAAGTGTAAAATTTAAAACCTTTTCTTGACTATTAACTTGAAGTATTGGTTCTTCAAAACATACAATTTTCTTTGATTCATCAAATGTAATTAGCTTCATTTTTGAAGTGCTAGTTTTAATCTGAAAATTGTAAAATCAAAATAAAGAAAGAAGAACAAAGCTTTAAGCTTTTTGTCTGACAAAGAACAAAAAAAACGCGCCAAAAAAAGTGAATAAACTTTTGTTGAAATTTGCTTGCAACATGCAATCTTGGAAAAAAATAACATTAAAAAAAGAACACAGCTGCCGGTTACATAAAGATGTGCGGAATTACCTAGCAATTATTTTATCTTTTTGGGAAAATTTTTACATTTACAGTTAGGTTAAATTTAAGTTACAAGCAAATATCATAAACTTTTTATTTTTTGTTCAAATTAAATAATGGATACGTCAAAATTGTGTGATAAGAAAAAATGCAAAATTTGGCTTCGAGGAATAATAACAAAAAGTTACGAAAATTTTCGAAACTTTTTGTTGATTTTTTTCTTTTTCTTTGCAAAAAAAAGTTTCGAAAGTTTTCGAAATTTTCTCAAAAAATGCCTTCAATACAGGGTTGTGCGATACTAGGGTTGTTTAATCTCCCGGGAGATCAAAAAAGTGGGAGATTCTCCCGGGAGATCTCCCGCAAATCTCCCAAAATCTCCCGATTTTTCAAAAATGGTGCTTTCATCCATTAAAGAAAATTTTTTTTAATACATTTTAATATTATAAATTCTATATAATTATAACCATAAAAAATGTTATATATGACATTAATTATGCTATTTTTAAGGTTTTCTATGATTTTTAATTAATAAACACAAAATAAACCGGTAAAATAAAAAAAATTGTATCCTCAATAGAAAAACTTTTCGGGAGATTTTGGGAGATTTTGCGACAAAAAGTGGGAGATCTCCCGGAAGATCTCCCGCGGGAGATCTCCCACATCTCCCGGGAGATCTCCATTTTAAGACCCTATGCGATACCGATATATCGTATCGAAATATCGGTATCGAGTATCGGTATCGAATATCGGTATCGAAAAAATTCTGAGAAGTATCGGTATCAAAATATCGGTATCGAAAAAATTTTGAGCGGTTTCGATATCGGTATCGAGATTTTTTGCCGATATTTCGATACCGATACTCAACTTGAAATTTATCTTTTTTTTGCTTATTTTTATGTTGTTTTCTCATTTTCACATAAAATTGACTTCTTAATTGTACTAATATGTCAACTTTCTTTTCAAAAATATAGTAAAAAGGAATTACAAAACAATTTTTTCCGGTATCGTATCGAAATATCGGTATCGAAAAAATTTTGAGCAGTATCGATATTGAAAAAAAAATGAGCGGTATCGAATATCGAGTATCGGTATCGAATGAATTTTTGGAAGTATCGGTATCGAAATATCGGTATCGCACAATCCTGCTTCAATACCATCAAAGAAACTACTGCTTGAATATTGTTTCTTTGTACCCGCTGAAAAAGTCAAAAATGTTAAAGAAACACAACTAAAGCTATATAACTGTGTTTAATATCGGATGGAAAACAAAAAATCTTTTAAAAAAACGGCACAGAAATCACAATTGGGAAGTACTTAATTTTAATTAAAGTACTTCACAATTGTGATTACTTAAATTAAAATATAGAATTTAAAAACGAGAATAAACAAAAGAGCAACATAAAATTCTGTTGAAAAATTTAAAGGAATAAATAATGCTTTTTATGTGAGATTTAAAAATTTTTTATCACAATAATCATAGCGAAAATCCAAAACAGTATCAATGAACATATTTTATAGGCTGACAAACATGTTGAAGTCGATTCAATTCAATTGCATTTTCACCGCCATGTTGAATATATCGAGCACTGATTATAGTTTGATGATTTCTTACACATTCATAGCATTGAAATCGCATACGGTTACAATCAAAACCAAATTTGTAGCACATATTTCTATCACCAGAATCAAAAATAATCAAATATGGATGCATTTTTCCATTTCTTTTATGTTTAAAAAATTTGAAATTTGGAGATTTGATAATTAAAGATGAGCCATAATTTTCAGGTAAATACTCAATTGGTTCACAAACATGTTCAACAGTATTAAAATCAAAGATACGACTTCCATTATCATGAGTTGTAGCTTTAATTACAGTTTTCATCTGTTTAGCCAAACATTTGATACATCGAAAAACACATATGTTTCGAACAAACGTAAATTCATAGCATTGTTTTTGTTCATTTGTAGTAAAAATAAGCAACTTCTTATCTAATTTTCCATTTTTGAAACATTCAACTAAATCAAAGACAACATCATTTGAAGAATTTTTTGGTGTACATAGGTTCATGAAAAAAACTTTTCCTTGTAACTTTAAGTGGAATTTGTTCCTTTTTGTCTTCAGTTGGCTTTTTGTCAATTTTATTATTGCTAATTTTGTTAAAAGTTCGTTTACGATCATTGCGGATTCTATAAACAAACGAAAGCTTATCAATTTTTAAGAAAGAAAACTTAAGGGAAACTGCTTGAGTTTAGATTCGTTTCTGAAGCAGACGGAACACCATTAATTCCCTTTTTATTATCTGTAACATTTTCATTTTCTTTTAAAGAACAAGGAACAAAAAGAATATCAGCCAAAACATTGAAATAATAAGTTCTTTCATCAGATTCAAGAGAATTAACAAATTCAAGGATAATATCTTTCATATCTTGAAATCCATCTGCACTTTGTTGAACAGCTTTGATAAATGGAATATAAAAATCTTCTTTGAACACTTTATTTTCATCAATTGCAGCAGATTGAGGTTGACGTGACTAAAATTTTAAGATATAAATGCACACTTATCTATAAAAAGCTAATTTGAAACTTACTTTAGTTTTTAAAATAGCATTAAAAATTTGTTCACATTTTTCTTTTGTTGTAAAAACAAGAATTAAAGAATTATTTGAATTTTGATCCATAGAGCAAAAAAAATTCTAAAACAGACGCAAAAAAATTAGGATAAAATGTTACAAAAAAAACTTACAGATTTACAAACATAAATTTGATCAAATGTTGAAGTAATTTTTTCGTCGGGATCTAAAATAAATACAATTATAACTTTTAAAATTTTTCAAAGACTTTACTTTTATCCAACAATATGAGATTTAAACATTTATCGATGCCATGAAATTGAAGTTTACATTCTCCAAAAAATGATATATTTTTCGATTTATCAAAAACGATCAGCTTCATATTTTAGTTTTTTTATATCAAAATTAGTCTGAAAAACAAGGAAAAAAATTTAAATTGGTTTAAAAAAAATTTTTTGAACAATTTAAAATATTGATCAATTAAGCGTGCTAAAAATTTTAAGTAGAATATTTGTTATAAAAGTTTTAACTTACAAATAATATGAAGATCACGCTTTTCACGATTTGTTAAGCTTTTTAATAATTCTTCTTCCTTTTCATCACTTTCATTACGAAGATCTTCGAGGTCTTCATCATTTGTTTCTTTATTAAAAGCTTTAACCAAATCTTCTTTAATAATAAATTCTGGATGTTTCGTATTAATGAAAGCGAGTTCAATTTCAAGATAATCTTCAACAAATTCCTTTGTTTTAATAATTCTTGCTTTAAGAATTGTTGAAACAACTTTTCGAATTCGATCATATAAAAGTGGAAATCGTTCCATTTCTGATTTAATATCACTTCCACAATTTTGAATAATTCGAAGAAGTTCTTCATTGACCAAATCAACACAATTAATCATTGGTTTTTTAAAACGTTTCATTTGCTTTTTAATCAAAATGTCGAAACTTCGTTCAGGAATAAACATTGCAGGTTTCAAACCCTGAAAATTTGAATATAATTTAATTCAGACTACAGCAAAGCAAAGGGGAATAAAAAATTTTGGAGGGTATCTTTCAGCTTTTTCCGTCAAAAAAATTTTTAGGCTTAAAAAAAGGACATGGATTACATTATAGCAAAAACTTACAGATCCATTTTTAATAGCAGCATGAACTTCATCCAAAGATAATTCCTCAAGTGCTTCAATTTTACCAATATTTTTTTCAAATTCATCATAAAAGATTGCACAAATTCTTGCACCACCACTTCTACAATATTAAAAAACAATTTTTTGGATTTGGCACACGATAGAAAAAAAAATCGAAATTTTGAAATACTTCAACTTAAAAGGGTAGCTTTCGCTTATCCCCATCTACACCTTTTAAATTTTTTTATAACTTACAATTTTGAAGCTTCGATATTCTTGCTGCTTCCATCAATGGTTGCAATATAAGAAGTTGAAAAATGATAGATAACTTGCAAAAATGTCTTCTTTTTATCAATGATAGGTGAACCAATTGCTTCCAATTCTGCTTGAAGTTCACCAATTCTATTTGTGATTCGATGTTTAAGGTCAGGTAAAGTTTCACGGATATGAAGAATAAGAAGCTGGAATAAAAAAAAGGTTTATTATATTAAAAAAAACTAAGAAGCTTTACTTTATTTAACTTTTTAGCCAAATATTGAATTCCATTCTTTGAAGCAATTGATGGATAAGCTTTCTTTAAAAAAGCTTTTTCATCATTTAAACAATCATGAACAGATTTATTTGCATCGATATCAGCTTGTGCACGATTTACAACTCTAATAATTCCAAGTTTAACATCAATTACTTGCCCCATTAAAACTTTTAATGCATCTGTTCCACGATCCATTAAATCAAGCTTTGTTAAAACGCATAAAGTTCGATGCCCATTTGGATCAACTTCTCGAGCAAGTTTTAAAGCATCTGAATTTGCAAGATCTTGATTGGCAGGAGTTACAGCAAGAATGATAGATTGTGGATTCTCAATATATGATAAAATCATATTTCGAACAATTTCCTAAAAATATACTGTAAAATTACATATTCTTTTAAAAGACAAAGATATACCTCAATATCTGGTGGTTGTTCACCAACTGGTACTTTTGTAATCCCAGGAAGATCAATAAGAGATAAATTAACAACATTTGCAGAAAAAATTCTGAGAATAATTGGAACATCAGAGATATCCTAAAAAGTAAAAACAAAATTTATAAATTTTCGGAGATAAAAACAAACTCTATCTTTTCCAGTTAAACGATCAGTTTCGGCTTCAATTTCCAACCGAACTTGTTCAAAATCAGTAAAACCTTTGTTTGGAAGATGTTCAAATTGAGCCCAGTCATCTTCATATCCTTCTCTTTCTTTGGCATCCTTTGGGGTATGGGTTAAATGAATTAAAAGAGGACGACGGGTAACAATTCCACTTCCACGTGGCAAAAAATCTCTTCCAACAATTCCTTCAATGACAGAACTTTTACCAGCTGACTAAAATTATGGAATGTAAAAAAGTATCTTCGAATATTATTATATATTACTTACTTGTGAACCAACGACAATAATTTGTGGTAACTGAACTTTGCTTTCATTTGTGCCAACAACGGCAAAAACATCTTGAAGTTTGCTAATAGTTGGAATTAAATTTTCCATTTTTAGATCTCCTAAAAATGGCACAAATTAAAAAGAGAGTTAGAAAACGCGGGCCGGCGGGGTTAAAAGTTTTTTTGGTGAGGGATTGAAATTTCGGGTGGTTGCTTTCACAAGAAGAAGGAGATTGGACCTTTATTTCTTGTGCGTTTATTTAAAAGAATACAAAAAGAACGATTGATAAAAGTATATGATTGAAATTGAAAGAATTGATAAAAAGATAGATAAAAGATGTGATATTTATATAAAAAAGAGAAAGGAATTTATGTTGTTATTGTTAAAGTAAAAAGAAAAGGAATGTTAGAAAGCAAGAGCCGGAAGCCGGATCTTGACATTCCGGGGGCCAGAAAAAAAAGGAAAAGAGTAGACAAATAATTGAATTAGTCAGGGCTTTAAAAAAGACAGAATACAATTGAGTTTTATATAATAAAATTTTTAAAATAAATATTCATAATTTTAATGAATAGTACATTTAAAGTTAAGATAATTTTAATAAATTCCACAGTAACAAAATTAAGGGAAGAAATATTTAAAATTAATAAGTTTCAATATAAAGTTAATTAATTTTAAAGCACAATAGAAATTTAATAAAGAAAGATTCGAATGTTTTTACATTGCTTCAGGCTTGGCATTTGAGTGACTAGAATACGGTATAATGATCATGAATGAATGTTGAACTGACATAACTGAGCATCCAAAGGTTGTTGTAGTGCATGTGAACATGAGGCGAAGCATTGCCAACAATTCCACTTGAGCAATTTCAGGAACTTGTAAAAAATCATCGGTGAATCAGCATGCATATTGAATCTTTCCCTCCGAAGCAAAAGAGAAACGAACATATTTATGATCACCAGGATGAAATGCAGATTCAAATTTGGCAATAAAACCAGTGATAAGATTATAAGCAGCACTAACAGATTTTTGACAAACAACACTACAATCAGAAATTTTTATGTTGCAGGATATAGGTGTAGTTGTAACAGTTGAAGAAATGACAATATTTACTGTAGCATGTTGACCAGCATTTGCAAAACAATGATTAATTTTAACAAATGAAGAATTTTCTTGAATTACATATGGAGAATTTGGTTGAGTAATAGAAGTTTCGTTAATAGTTGTTGAGCTTGCAGTAATAAGAATAGGTTGATCTTCAGACATAGAACTAATGACGGGTTCATAATTTTTTTTAATTTCATAATCAACAGTTTGATTTTTAACGGGCATGTGAATTTTGGGAAGATCAGGGATAATACTTACATGGTTTAACATACTACCAAAATTATCCAATGTTTCAAAAGTTCCATTTGACTTTTGTAAAAAAACATAATTCATCATTAAACAAATATTAATTAATTGATCATCAGCTTCTTTAAGAGCAGCTAAAATTCCATTTTCACCAAAATACATTACAAAATAAGCATTAACATCGCTTTCATCACGTTGTGTTTTGAAAAATGAGTTTTGCCATTCAGCATCGAAACCTTTTATTTGTTGAACACCATATTCAATTTGTAGTTTATCAAGTTTCAAGTAATGTTCAGCCAACATAAAATCATCATCAGTTTTTTCAGCAGCTAATACAAAATGATTTTTAATAAAATTAGTTGATTCAAGTTTATGTAAAGTATTTTTCAAGTGTTGGATTGTGGTTTCCATTCGACGAATTTGGGTTTTTGTTGATAAATACATTGTAATTGAAAAATAACAGCAGAATTAGAAATAATAATTAAAAATAATAATCACACGAATTTGTTTGTATTCGTTGTAAATTGATAATATAGTATTTGAGTAATAAATATTCTTCTTTCATATAATTGAGCAATATTTAAGAATGATAAATAATAGTAAAAAGAAATAACAAACAGTTGAATTGTTATGTATTTGATATATACTAGTAAAAACTTGACTTTGATTAGTTTTTAAGTAATAAAAAATATATTGAAAAAAATTCAAATAATCAGCTTTGATTAACTTTCATATTAATTTGAGTAAGAATACAATTTTTCATTAAATAACCATAAAGACAATAAGTTGAGCTTAACTTTGAAATTTGACAATAATGATAATAAATAATAATAATTGGTAACACTCGAATATGTGGTTATTCGGTGCAAAACAAACAATTTTGTATTTGGATAAAAATCTTTTTTCTTTAAAATAATTAACAATAGGTTTCCTTGTGAGTAAAATAATATATTTCAATATTTAAATAACGAACACTTGAATTTTATTATAATTGACAAAATACCGGTAAAAACCGCAGTATCAGTAATTTTTGAATAACAAAAAGAAATTGAAATGAAAAAATTGAGTAACAAATTGATAAACAAATTGATGAACACGAATTGAACAAATTGGATCAAGTTAAATAAAGCCGGCTTAGGCACCAAGAGCCCCCATTTCACAAGAAGAAGGAGATTGGACCTTTATTTCTTGTGCGTTTATTTAAAAGAATACAAAAAGAACGATTGATAAAAGTATATGATTGAAATTGAAAGAATTGATAAAAAGATAGATAAAAGATGTGATATTTATATAAAAAAGAGAAAGGAATTTATGTTGTTATTGTTAAAGTAAAAAGAAAAGGAATGTTAGAAAGCAAGAGCCGGAAGCCGGATCTTGACAGTTGCACTTAGAAGAAGATTTTTATTTACTCATTAAAAAAGCTTTTTACCTAAATTCAGATAGAAGTAAAAAAACACAACTTTTTTTGAGAAGATTGCGTTTTTTCTAAAACAATGAACCATTAGCAGAAAAAATAGGCAGACACCAGCCGACAAAATTTAAAAAACGATTTTCGTTAAAAATAGAAAAAAAATTTTCCATTCGGGAACCTTTTTCAAGATGCGGTTATTTTGACTAAACTTTAAATTTGTGGGTAAGATAACGGCATTTTTAGATTTCAGAATCGTTTTTAACGACCTCGAAAATGGTTGGGCGCCAGCTTTTTTGATAAAAATGCGTTTAGCCGATTTTCGAAAATTCATGTTGGAGTAAAAGATGAGAGAATCAGCTATTATTGCCTTATATATTGCTGATAAGCATTAATAAGCAAGCTAATATCTATATCTAGCTAAAAAATGAGCCAAAAGATGTATATTTTGTCCCAAAATTGAATATGGTTGAAAATCTTCAATGTTGGAGAAGCAGACGATCGAAATATCAAACATCGAGCAGGTAAGTTTATTCTTTCTTTTTAATCATCTATTAATACTTTAATCTTTTAGATATTGCTCAAGGATGCTTTTCTAATACTTATTATAACTATACTGGACAAATTTCATATATTTTATTGTATCATGGATCCTGGGGTATATATACTTTGTGCTTTTTGGTTCATAATTTCGCCATTCAATGACAATCCAGAAGATTGAACACGTTGAATACTATCATCTGCTATAGAAGTAACTCAAAAATGTACTAAATTGCACTCCGGATATATATTTCGACAAAAAAGGACTACAGCATATATACTCCAAGATCCATGATACGGTAAAATATATGAAATTTGTCCAATATAGTTGTAATAAGTATTAGAAAAGCATCCTTGAGCAATATCTGAAAGATTAAAATATTGATAGATGATTAAAAAGAAAGAATAAACTTACCTGCTCGATGTTTGATATTTCGATCGTCTGCTTCTCCAACATTGAAGATTTTCAACCATATTCGATTTTGGGACAAAATACACATGTTTTGGCTCATTTTATAGCTAGATATAGATATTAGCTTGCTTATTAATGCTTATCAGCAATATATAAGGCAATAATAGCTGATTCTCTCATCTTTTACTCCAACATGAATTATCAAAAATCGGTTAAACGCAATTTTATCAAAAAAGCTGGCGCCCACCCATTTTCGAGGTCGTTAAAAACGATTCTGAAACCTAAAAATGCCGTTATCTTACCCACAAATGCTCAAAAAAAGTTTTAAAGTTTTAAAGCTTCACCAAAGTGTTCCCGAGCGGAAAAAAATTTTTCTGTTTTTAATGAAAATCGTTTTTTAAAATTTGTCGGCCGGTGGCAGAGAAAATAAAATTCGCGAAGCTTCGAATGAATGAAAGACGCTTTTATATGTATCAAACACATTTGATCAACAAATAAACAAAAAAAGCTTTTTTGCGCACACAGTAAAATCGAACTTACATAAAAAGGTATGTCTGCAAAGAAAGAAGGTATACTGGCTGACGCCAAATAAAAAGGAAGAAGAAAAAAAATAAAATGCCAATCACAAAAGGGTACATAGGTTAAACAACAATGGAGTGAGTAACAGAGTTGCAATGATAACCAACAACATTTTTTTTGCGTTGCTTGTTTGTTTACAACTCAAAAAGTTTTAGCTATTTTAGAAAAACATTTTCTGGTTTGATTTGGGATAAAAAATTCGTTGACATTTTTGGAATTTCAAGGAAAACTTTTTCTTTCACAAATTTTTGATCTTTTGCTTTTTTTATTATAATATTTAAAAAAATTAAACAAAAACGACAAAAAAATTTTTACATTTTCTTTTCAAAATCTTAAAAATTGAAAAACAATGGATAAAACGATAAGAAAAGTTGAAAAAAATACAGTACTCGAATTACAATTATCAGTTTCACAACAAGAATATTCAACGTTGACATCTGGAAATGTAACATTAAAACTTCCTGATTCCTGTAATACACACTGTTTAACTCTTTAAATTAACAAGTTTGAAACTTACATTACATTTAACTCCATATTTTTCCAACTTTTCCATTTCAACTGAACAACCTTGGTATGAAGTTTGCCCTTTTGGGTCTAAAGCTATTTTTAAACGATGTCAGTATTGAACTTTAACCTACCAATGCCTGAACCATTAATTGTCATCAAAATACAAAAATAATCATGTTTTGGACATTCTTCAAAATATTCACCAAGCCGACCATTGTAATAACATTCAAGCCCAAAAATAACATTTATTGAACAAAAAATTGCAAACAAAACTGTTTTCATTTTTTTCTCTGAAAATGTTAGAGAAAAAAAACGCAAAAATTGTTATAAAATGAAATGTGTCATAAAAGGAATTTTTTTTAATGTTCAAAAATAACAATAAAATTAATAAAATGCTAAAAATCTTTGTCATTTTTATCAACATAAAATTTTATTTTATAAAAAATATTCAACGTCATGTAATAAAAAAATGAAAAAAAACGTTGGGTTTATTTTGATTTGTTTAAAAAAGCGATATTTAATTTATTCCGAAATTGGAAATAAGCAATAATAAACAAACAGTTCCGATTTTCACTTTATTTTTGAAATACTAAAAATAACTTATTTATTTATCACACTTTTTTTACTTTCATAATGAACTCTAATATAGATACATAGTTTGATAACTATTTTATGGAGATATATCAATAGTAATCTACAGTGAAGAAATGAAGTAATCAAAATTTTAATACATTCAAAATTTATATTCGTCAACAAAAAAAACTTTGACATCAACAAAAAATAAAAATCTTGCAACAAAATTAAAGAATATATTTTTTAGGTTGACAAAGATGATTGAGACGATTAAGTTCAATAGCATTTTCTCCACCATGTTGAATAAAACGAGCAGTAAGTTTCATACTTTGTTTCATACATTGACTACAATAATATACTATTTGACTATTGTCATATCTAAATTTATAACAAAGGTTTTTGTCGCCAGAATTAAAAATAATCAAAGACGGATGAATTCTTCCATTCAATAATTTGAAATTTGGAGCTTTGATTATTAAAGATGATCCATAATTTTTTGGTAAATATACAATTGGTTCACAAACATGTTTTGATGTGTTAAAATCAAAATTTCGGCATCCAAGATTACGTGTAGTTTTTAAAATAATATCTTTCTTTTGTTCCAAACATTTAATACATCGAAAAAAACATGAATTTTGAATAAACATAAATTCGTAACATTGCTTTCGTGCATTTGAAGTAAAAACAAGTAATTTCTTATCCAATTTTCCATCTCGAAGGTATTCAACAATATCAAAAATTACATTTTCAGGAGAATTTTTTGGTGATGGTTTATCAAGAACAGATACATTTGGAGTATTTGATGAAGTTAAACAAGAACCATTTAAAGTTTTTCGAGAAGATTTACGAGATGCCTTAAGCTTTTCATGTGAAGTTCCAACAGCCTTTTCTTCTTCTTCATCATCTTCTTTAATCGATCGTTTATCGATATTGGATGGTCTATAAAATCTGTGTTAAAAACTCACAAAAATGCAAAAACAACTTACAGAAAACTGCCAAAAATTGTACGAGATGGATGAAGAGATGATGTTTCAGGTTCTGGAGTTAAATGCTGTGGCTTTACAATTCGTTTTTGTCTTACAAAAGTTTCTTCCATTTCCGTTGAAACAGGTGTTTGAACCAAAAGAGTTCCAGGCAAATTATTAAATAAATAATTAACTTCTTCTGCATCAAGAGATTTAACAAATCCAGCAATGATTGATTGTAAAGCTTGATGACCACCGCAGAAGAAGGGTTTACCGCCTTGAACAGCTTTAACAAGTGGCAAATAAAAACAATCTTTGAATATTTGATTTTCATCAATAGAAGGTGCATTAATTGGTTGAGATTGACAAGACTAAAGTATGCCAAAAAATATATTTATACAAATATAAGTGAAAAACCTTACCTTTTCTTTAATAACAGCATCATAAATCAATTTACACTTTTCTTTTGTTGGAAAAACAATAATCATAACGTTATTAAAATTTGGATTCATGCAACAAAGCAGATTCTAAAATATATTACATCTTTCACAGTTAAAATAGTGCAAGAAAAACTTACATTTCGACGAACAAAAATTCTATGAAAAGTTGCTGTCATAGTTTCTTCTGGTACTAAAATATGTGTTTTATTTAAAAAATGCATTAACGTAAAAAAACCAACCTTTATCCAATAAAGTAATATTTAAACATTTTTCAATTTCTTGGTATTGAATTTTACATTCACCAAAATATGTGACATTCTTTGATCGATCAAGAGTAATCAACTTCATTTCTGGATTAAATTTGTATAATCGAAATAATAGAAAAACAAGAGGAATACAGTTTTAAAGTTTGATCGAATAAAAAAAATTCGACGAGAAAACGAAGGAAAAAAATTTTTAAAAAAAGACGCGCCGAGAGATTTTATGAAAATCTTTTCTATCTTTAATGAAATCGATTTGCAAAGTGGCAACGATTTTTGATTCAAAATTGGCTTTTTGTCATTTTTGGTTCCAATGGCACTATAAGTTCAAAATGGCGGCTGTTTCTGCCAAATATAGAAACAGCCATAAAGTTTTTACAAAAGGTGAGAAACAGTGTTGGCGGTCGCCCGAAATTTCCCGGTCTCCGGTCCGGTCCGGACCGGACCGAAACTCCTCCGGTCCACGGTCTCGGTCGACCGGACCGGACCGAAAATTTTTCCGGTCTTCGGTCCTCCGCTCCGCCTTTTTTCCTTGATTTTGATTTTTTAGACCTTTTTTGTTAAAAATATGTGGGTTTTTTTATCATAATTTCTTCATTGGATTAAAAGTTTAACGGTTTTTACGTGAAAAACATGGAAAAAAGATGAAAAATTTTCGGACCGGACCGAAAATTTTCGACTTCGGTCCGGTCCGTTTGGACCGGACCGAAATTTTTCCGGTCCACGGTCTCAGTCGACCGAAAAACCGGACCGGACCGAAAGAACGGACCGAAGACCGAAAGACCGCCAACACTGGTGAGAAAGATATTCCTAAAAAAACACTTCTACGAAAATATAGAATCACCCTTTATACAATTTGTTTTTTACGATGGAAATGATATTATCAAAAACATTCCATTGCAAAAATTTGTATAAATAAAAAATAAGTTAATTGTGTATAAAAAAATTCATTTAAATAATTGCTAAAGGATTTCATTTGAATACTATTTATTAAAACTTTTTCTGTAAATAAATATTTATAAAATGCAGTAAATTTAAAAAAATACTTCAAAAAATTTTTTCAAATCTGGATTACTTTTTTGCCATTTTTCGAATTGATTATTCAACAGTTTCTTCTTCACTGAACTGCCAGTTCTGTAAAAAACATACGGGAATGCTTTAAATGCAGAAGTGTTCAAATTATTTTTTAAAATATAGTAAAAATAAAGTCTGGAATACGGTAATGGAATTTTTGCACATCCTTTTTCCATCTCTTTTTTAACATAATTTCTGAAAGGTGGTTTTTTTAAAAAACAGATAACATAAAAATTACCGATAATTTTTAAAGGGAATATCAATTAATTCTTTAAAGTCAGAATTTCAATGTCTTTTTTTTTTGTTACACTGAACCCTTTTTTCTTTAATTCAGATTTAAGCAACTGAATTTCAGTTTCCTTTTTTTTTATATTTTTCCGTTTGTGCATCAATGAAAAATACAAGGGCCATCAATCTGTCTTTTCTTCAACTATACAAAAAAAATTTATTGGAGGCTTTATCTTTGATCTCTTAAATTAATTTCTGAAAAAAAGTAAAAGTACGGAAAGATTTAGGGATGAAGCACATATGTTTTTTTTTGGTGCTCCTAAATGCTCCAAAAAAGTGTGTCAGTTATATTATCATTCAACATACAGAACAATTAATAATATCAATACATTTCACCGACTACAACATTGTTTTTTTCATACCTGAACAGACGTAACATCTTTAAAATTTTGTTTTTACTTTCAAGTTTATTTATTGTTATTTATTGTGTTTTTTCAAGAAACTCTAAAAATTTTTCTAACAAACGTATTTATTATTCATTAAAATAAAAATTTTACATAATTGTAATAAGACTTGCAGTTGGAAAGTTTGTATTCATATTATTTTTCATCAAATTTTGTTTTTGTTTCGGCAACAGCTTTTGTAAATAATAAAATCTTATAAACGCAATTTTAAAAGATGATGATAAAACAAAATGTGAACCCATTACAGCTAAATGATGAAAATGCCAAAGAATGTTAGAAAAATACATAAAAAACAAAAAGAGATTTGAGGAATCAGCTGAAGCAGATGCAAATTTCAAAGAGAATGAGATGAGCTGAAAAACTGATGAAAAAATAGCTTGATAAATTAGCCGATATTCAGCTTTTGCACGTAAAGAGCTTGTTTTATTTTTTGAAGAAATATACATTGAAACAGCAATAAGTAATATTGCAATGGCATTTAAAGTGGCATTTACAATTGTGCCATTTAGAAAATATTGTTTTCGAAATGCTAAACATGATTGAAAGGTTGTTGTTGAGCATTTGGAATTAAAGAGTGAAAATCCATCAACGGCAAATGGGAAGACAATCATAAAAATTAGGATAAAAAACATTCGAAAACGTGACCAAATCTGGAAATTTTACAATTACAAATATTTTAAATTGCGTTGGGATTATTGGGGGAAAATTTATTCAATAAATACAAATGACGAGGTCCCCTAAAAACGTCTTCTTATTGAAAATGAACTTAAAGATCAGGCAAAAAACACGTTTTTTTATTAAAAAAAGAGACAATTTGAGACTTATTGTTTTTCTATAATATTATGTTGACCGCTAAGCATTTATTTTTTATTTTATCTGACTCAGAAAGAAATTCTGCATCTGTTAGGCACAATTTCAAATTGAGGAATGGAGAGGCAAAAAATTCGGATAAAAAAATTACGGTACTTTCATTTTTTCTTTATCAGTTAGCACCTAATAATTTTTTTACCCGTTCTTATTAATATTAAGATTCTGCATTTTTAATACCAAAATTATGTTTATTGCACAACTTTGAAAAAACGGTGCACATCTCTAATTAAAAAAACAAAGTTTATACCAAAACAAATCAAGGCAGTATCCCCAATTCAATCAAGAGACAGAAAAGTGCCGTTTTAAACTTCAATGGCATAAAAAAGTGTTAAAACAGCATTTTTAGCTTAAAAGATTTGGACAATAATTTTGTTAAGAGTATTCAAAAACATTGGTAAAATTATAAAAATTAATAATTTTTTTTGCTGTCTCAGCCTCTTCAAATTTTTTTCAGAGAATATGTTTTAAGTAAATTTATCTTCCTTGTTGTTTATTTTATATTACTTTTCATAAAACATTAAAACTTACTCTATCATGTTTAACCAAAAACACCAAAGCTGTGCAACGATTTAAGCACAAAATTACATTCCAAATTGTTGAAAAATACAAAGAATACCATTCAAATAAAACTAATGTAAATAAATATGTTGTCCTTTCCAATGGAATAACCCAATTTACAAACAATATAAAATCCATTATATATCCGGCATTTAAAATTACATAATATGCCGAATTATGCTTTGAACCTTTTTTAAAATATTGTGCTGTCAAAAATACAATAATTGTTAAACCAATTCCACGTGAAATACATGAAAAAATGTTTGAAGATAGTTTTGATGCGTCCACAATCGTTTCCATGTTTTTTAAAGGGAAATAAATTTTTTAAATAAAAAAGTGAGATTTTTGTTTTTTTGTTTTTTACTTTTTAAAGGAGTAAAAATAATAATTATGTTTAATTAAAGGAAATGCGAAAAATTGGTGTTTAAACATTTAACAATTAAAAATAGTGACATATTTTTTTTTGAAATCGTTTTACGTTAATTTAGCGATGTTTAAAACTACTAAAACATATTTTTTGATTTACCACAGAATTCTCCGAAAAAATAATTTTTTTTAATTTTTTAGATTTAAATTGAAAAAAAAACAAATAGTGCAAAAATGCCTTTAGGCTAAAACTTGAAGCAATTTAAGGAAAAAATTTTTGGAGATCGATAGAAGAAGATTTGGGCATAAACTGCCTTATAAAAATTTGATTTTTCTTGCCCACGTCTTCGCAAAACCTATTTTTTCTATTTTTGTAAAGCACTGTAGGAAAAAAAGCAACGGTACAAGTTGCTTACTCATTAAACATGTAGATAAATCAACTCAACCTCCACCAGTTATTCCACAACCAGGACCAATTATCAACAATTTTATATGTCTTTGCTTGTTTATTATCCAAGAATGTTTTTGTATTGTGCCATAAAGTGTTAAAATTTTAGTATTTGTGATTCACAGCAATTCCCTACTAATTGTTGTGCTAACAATGGCACGACTAATTTTAAAGCTGTTATGTTTTTTTATAAAGAATTACTAAAAAAATTTACAATTCTCACGGAAAGTACAATAAAAAACACACAACCCCGAAAACCTCTTTCTTACGTTTCTTTGTTATTTTAAGCACTTTTAAAATAAAACGTTTATGATTAAATTAGCAAAAAAGAAAAGAAACAATGTCAAAGAAAAGCTTTTCGAAAACACAAAAAATTGTGTTTTTACAAATTTTTAGATAGCATTTCCGACATTAATACGTTCATTTTAATGAATTTTTAAGGATTTTCGCCAAAAAAGCGAAACAACACTCATTTTAAAATTTCTTTATGCTAATAATTTAATTTCTTTATGGTTTCAATTTTAACAACATTTTCAACACTTTTTTGTATAAAAACTTCTGAGATAATATTTTCCAAAAATTATTACAATTTATTCATGTCCGTTAACACTTTCGAAGAATAGTAGTCAGAAAAGACAGAATTAGTTAAAGTGTTTTGAAATTTCAGATTTTGAGAATAAAAATATGGATCGCCATATATTTTTTATAGAAGTTGATATTTAAATCCCAAAAGCTTTTAAAAGCTTCGATAGAATTTTGATTTTTTTATAATAATTTTGCTTTACATATGTTTAACCAATGTTTTTAAAAGCTTTTGTTTAAAATCGACGTTTTGAAAAAGTTTTACGACTTTGAATATCAACAATGTCGCTTTCAGTAATGTCAGAATTGAAAAACGAAAGAGCAACAGTGAACGCGAAAATAATGAAATAGTTGTTTTTGTATTTTACGACACATTTTTTGGACCCCAAATTAGTAGAGATAACGACAACCAGTGCATATTCTTTAACTTTTAGTCTTTTTTTATCTTCATAATAATGGCATGAAGAATAGTTTTAGGTTATGGGAAAAGTGCTCAGAGGTCATCTTCAAAAATTTATAGAAAAAAACACTTAAGTTTTTACCAAAAACAATCGCAAGAAAGGAAAAGAATGTCTTAAAGCGTGAAAAAATCATTGTTTTTGTTTTATGGCTGACCTAAAAGCAAAGTCTATGTAAATGGAATGTCAACTTTTTGCGACGAATTTTCTTAAATTTTAGTCACTATTTTTTAGGTTTCAAGTTATTTGGATATAATGGCAGACAAATTAATAGAAAATCTGTGCCCAATATATGAGAATTTATTAGCAAAGACGTTTTTGTTAATAGAATATGCAGAAACTTCAGAAGAAAGAAAACAAATTTCTGAAGATTTTTGTGAAAAATATTTTCTTCTTCCACGATTTAAAATGTGGGAAACGCAGTTTTGGAGTAAACAATGGGGGTAGGTTTTTTTCTAAAGTCACAAAAATCGACATCCATTCAAAACTTTCTTTAGGTCATGGCCACATGATAAACGACAACTTGTTGATATTCCTGAAAAAATAGACACAAAAAGTATTTTTTTGTATTACTATTTAAAATTTCATCAAAGCCTCAATGTCAAAAATATTAATTTTAACACAAACATAAATTTGGAATTTCTACGAAAATCAGCAAATTATGAAACAACACTTTCAGCTATTGAAACTTCCTTTGATTTTCCACACCAAAAACTTGAAGGTTTTTATCAAGCATATGTGAATTTTGGACGCAAGTTTCTTTGTTAAAATGCTAAACAAATTTAAGTTACAATTATTTTTTTAGCAAAACCCGTGACTTTAAAAATGAATAAAAATTATGAAAAAAATTTATCATTGTTAAAACAATTCCAAAGAGCTGGCGATGATGATAAAAAATGGTTGAAATGTTTAAAACAGTTAGAAAATGAAGAATCTGTAATTGCAAATATTGAACTTCGACTTGGAAGTAAAAAGAGTTGCACAAATAAAAATGTTTGGAAATATTATATTGAATATTTACGTGATCGAAATCAAATAGCAATGTTAGAAGTATATTTAAGATATTGCCGATTTTTTATCAGTGATATTGAAATGGTTAAAAAATATCGAAATGAAATTGAAAGAATTGGAAAATTGGAAGCGGTTTCTGTTTTTTGGATTGACACAATTGAATGGGAATTAGATTTTGGAGATTATGAAACTGCACATTGTTTACTTGTCAAAGCTCTTAAAAACATGGGAATACAATCAGTTATTCCAGAATCGACAATAAAAGAAAACTTTGCAAACGTTTTAAATGAATACAAAAGAAAGGAAAGTATTAATAGAAAAGAAAGATTACTTTGTGAAGGAAGTTCGGATAATAATGAACATTATGGAATTCCATCAAAGCGTCAGCGAAATGAGAAACCTGAACCATGTTATTTTAAGAAATCCAAATTTTACCACAGTTTTTCAATTCCAACATTTATGGCAAAATATATTACAAACAATGCAAATTCTGCCTTGCTTTCAAAACTTCATCAATCTTCAAAATACTTTTTCTCAACGCTTCCAATTCCAGTTTGCCATAGATTGGTTATTCAGAAATCTATTAAAGCTCGATACATTCAACAATCACTATTCATCTCTGATCCAAAAATGAATTTTTCAGGTGATAAAAAAATGTGGTTGTCAAATAGTTTATTATTTTGTTCACATGGATTTCATACAAATTTTTCAAAATTTATTTCAAAATTTTACAAATGTGACGCCATACATATTTCATTATGCAGTGTAATAATTACTAAAAAAGAGCTTGAATTTTTAGTTAAATCTGGAAATGTGAAATATTTTCAAAGTCGAAATTTAAGAGTTTTGGATGAAAAACGAGTCACACTTGAAAATTATGAAATCAAAACATTTATCGAAAGCTTTGGAAATAAACTTGAAAAAATAAATTTGTGAGTTTGTTCGAGGGTGCTTTTTATTAAATTAATTTTCATTTTTAGCTATGCTCCTTGTGATACCAACTTTTAATCTTGATTTTTTCTGATCAAAAAAAGTGTTATTGCTTTTCTTTTTTTATTTCGCAGAAACTTTTTTCTCTTTGTTTTGAGCAATAAAATGTTGATTTTTAATATTTCTGAATTTTCTTTGCAGCAATAATGCAACATGCTTTCTCTATTAACACTGTAGTTTTTCAAAGAAAATCTTTAAAACAAAAATAAAAATTATACAACATTGATGACAAAAGACAATATAAAAGCCATTTGTTGTAAAACTCAGACTTTTTTTCCATTTTTATCCCTTTAAAAAAAATTTTTTTGAGCAAAATTTGCGCTTCAAATTTTTATCTTTGTGAAGAAAAAAACTAGTAGACGGAGAAAAAAAGACAAAAGGTAAAAAAACAACGGAGAAGAAAACAACTTTATACAATAGCTGTGATAAAAAAAACAATAGGTTATTATAAGTTTATTGAAATACAAATGCTAATACAACAAAAAATAAATACTGAAAAAATACATAATATTTGAAATTTAATAAAGGTGAGAGTTTTTCTGATCCAGCGGTCAAAGTTGTTGGAAGGGTGCTAGAGCCGCTTGAATGATTTGAAGGTAAACCTAGACTTTTCTTTTTGAGACACATGTTGAAAATGTAAACTCGAAGAGGTCTCATCATTAAAATAGTTCCAACTCCATGAATAAAAATATGAATGCGAATTATAGAATGAAAAATAATTACAAGTTGGGGAATCTGAATCCCAAAAAATATTGATGCTGCAATTCCGATATATGGAAGCGTGTAAAATGTTATCATATTTGCTGTTCGAAAAAAAATGTATAATATAAATTCTTTTCAATACTTAGTGTCAAAGGAGTTACACGAGATTTATCTGCTTCAATAATGAACCAAATTTTAATGGTTAAAAATATTGACAAACTTGCGAAACATAAATCAGGGACGGTAACAAAAAAAAAACAAAACATTTTTTAACGAATTTTTTTTCTTAAAATTTGAGGAAGAAAGTGGCTACTATGCTTATTAATAAAAATAAAAAGATTTATTAGATTTAATTTTTTTGGCCGTTTTTGATTAATTATGTTTTAAAACAGAATTTTTTTAAACTAAAAACAACCCTCTTGAAATACAACCAAGTAAATAAATAAATATTGGATTTGTACAAAACAAATCTCCAGTAATTGAATTCATTTTTTGAAATTACCTGTTCCCAAAAATTTGTTTTCATATTCTAAATTGTAAAATGTTGAACAAAAGTTTCCAGAATTTCTTAAAAGTTTAAAAAGTCTTTGCAAAAGTAGGTAAATTTTTCTTTCTCTTTTTTCGCAGATGCAGCGGCAGAACATAAAATATGGTCATTTTTTATTCCGCGGCCATTTTTTGGAACTCTCATTTTAAATTCTTCAGAATTTCGACAGTAATTTTTTTAAAAAAAAAATATGGATGTAGCATTGGATTATTCATTTCCTGAATTTTCGAATGCATATAAAATTTTCATTAAAAGTGGAAAAAAATTTTCGGAGCCGGCACCTGTGCAACATACTTCATTCTTGCAAAAAAAATAAATCCGCTTTTTCTGCAAAAACTATGAGAAAAAATATTATTTCAAAACTTAAAACACCGAATAAGGATACATTTTTTTCGTGCCAGATGTTTTTTCGTAAACAACAACAAAATAGTTTTTTGCGGGAAATTAGTTATGCTTTTTCTATTTTTTGATCCTTTTGAAACTCTTTGCGAAAATTTTTTGTTCGTTTTAAGGATAGATTTTGCAGAGAAATATGTTTTTCGGGAAGAATCAAACATTAAAAATGGGCGGATCGAAGGATTAGTTTTCGACTTTTTTGGAAGTCTCCACCCCCATAAAAACTTGTATAAAATGCGATCTGCTGATCGTTTTTTTTGTTTCAGTTCTTTGTAAGGCAACAATTTTTAGGAATACAATCCGTTTTGAAAGTATACTTTTTTTTCATAAACAGTATATAAAGTATTTGTTTTTTGGAATAGAAATTTTTTTGGAATTTTTTTCTTTTTTCAATTCTGATTTCTTTCTCTCTAGCGTGCTTTTTCGATTTTCAAACTATCTGTCTTTAAGAAACATAAATTACTGTAAATTTCCGTGAAACGAAGTTGCTTTTATAAATATAAAAAAATGCATGTGTAAATTTTTAGATGGCAACCAAAGATTCTCATACATTTCTTGGAAATGATCGAAAGCATTCTAATAGCAATTCATTTTCTCAACAAAGTGGTCAATACAATAATCTCAATTTAAATCAAAATCAAAAACATCCAGTAATTGATCATTCTCAATTAAAACGTAATTCTTCTGATTCCAAATCAACAAAGAATTATAACAGTAAATTAATTGGCTGCAGTCCCTTCTTTTGAGGGGAAATTAAGAGATTTTTAAAATTTCTTAAACCAAAGAATTTTTTGAATTAAAGGATTTTAAAAAGTTCATCAAAATTTTTGTAATATTTTTTGGACTTTTTTCAAAACTTGATGTCTGTTTTTATTAACAAAATACAAGGAAAATACAAAAAAAAATTTTGAAAAAATTGTTTTATAAATAAGGACTTCTTTAAATTAGGATTTTTTTGAAAAAATTGTGTTATTAAAATACGAATGAGAAAGACTTTAGAATATTCCAAGAAACACGTTTTGTTTGTCACAGTTAAGGGGCTGTCAAGATGTTACTTAATAAAAAATCGTCGTTTTTTACCACTCCTTTCCTTAAGGTAATGAAAAATCAAAGCTTTTTGCCGAAAAAACAAAGACAAAGGTGTCTTATACTTCATGGACCCCCCCTCCCCCTTCCACTTTTAAACTTTTTTTACATAACATCTGGACAGCCCCAAATGGCAATACTCAAATAAATTTTCCTGGGACTGCAGCATCCAAAGCGTTAGATCAATTTGTTGAAGAAAATGGTGATCGAGAAAGAAAAACTTTTTCTTGGAATAAAGCTGATAATGGTTTTCATTCAATGGCATTAAATGGTTTGAATAATTATGATTCAAAAGAAGATGTTGAAGATCAAAAGCGATGGAAAAATTGTGATAGTCTATTGAAAAATGAAAGTATCCTTTCACTTCATATCGCAACTTCTGAAAATCTTGTTGAAGTTAAAAAATCCGATGAACCTTTGAAGGTTAAACCAAAAACGGTAATTTTAAAAGACATTTAACAATTTTTGCATCATGTCCTTTTAGAAAACTTTGGAAGATGTTAAAAAAGCCTTTGCTGAATCACATTCAAAGGTGGTTCAAGAAAAATTTTTACATATTTAACATTTAAATCTTTATAGAATCCATTTGAATTCCCGAGACAAAAGAACATATCCGCAAGTGAACCGGAGCTTTCAAAATTCAAAGCATCACAACGGTTACTCAATTCTAATTCAAATACAAATGATTGTGTACGGGTTAATACTCGGTAAGCGTTTTTTATCATTTAGGAAAATCATCTGTGACTTGGTCAAATCCTTTTCTTCTGGATGAGGGCGATTGGGTTCCTTTGTTGTGATTCGTTTAAAACAAAAATGGCCACCAAGACTTCTTTTTCTCTCTCCGGCTTAGGATATGCTAACTTTAAAAAACTTTTTGTTTACAATAATGTTACCTTTTTATGAGTGTTCCTTGCGGCAAGGCAATTTTGATTTGATAGTTTTCTTTCGTATTTTTTTCTGTTGTTTAAATTTCAGAACAAGTATCAATCGTGTAGTTCAAATTGTTGAACATGTTGCTGAAGGTCAATTCAAAGTTAATGAAGAAGCACTTGGAAAACTTTTATTAACTGAACGTGTCGCTAATAAAAAGGTAGTTATTTATTGTATTGCTGGTGAATCAAGAGGTGGCAAAAGTTTTCTCTTAAATTTTGGTATTGATAAGTTGAATCATGATGAAGAACAAAAAGGTAAATTCCCAAGTGAAACGTGGAATCTTCATGCAAGCAAACGCTTAGCTGGATTTGAATTTCAAAAAGGTGTTAATCCTACAACTATGGGAATTTGGGCATGGGATCATGTTCCTCTTATTAAACATGGTGATGAAGAATATGCTGTTTTAATGGTAATTTTTAAATCAAAGCATTGTTCGTTTAAAAATTCTGAAAAACTTTAGATTGATTCACAAGGCACTTTTGATAAAAAGACAACTTGTGGAGATGGTTCAACAATTTTTTCAATGGCTGGAATTTTTAGTAGTTATTTCTGCTACAATGTTGAAAAAAATCTTCATGAAAATAAACTTAATGAATTATATTCATTTGTTAATCATGGAATACTTATTAAAGATGATCTCGGTGGAAATGGAAAATTATTTCAAGTAAGAAAAATTTTTTCATAAAATTTTTTTGAAACAGTTTTTGCTTTCAGAATCTTGTTGTTATTGTTCGTGATTTTCAAGATGAAGAATATTTAAAATTAAAGAATGGTGGGCAAATATATGTTGAAAATGAACTTGCTCCTGCAGAACTTAATAAAGAAACTCGTGATAGAATTAATGCATCATATGAAAAGTTATATGGATTTATTCTTCCACATCCTGGAAATGCAGTTGCACTAAAAAATTCATCTATTATTGGTGGTAAGCGTTTGAATCGATTGAAAAAATAAAACTAGATAAAATTTTCAGAAATGGAAGACGAATTTGTTTCTCTTACAAAAGAAATGTTTGAAACTTTACTTTCACCATCTACACTTCAACCAAAACATATTGGGAATAAAACATTAACTTGCAAAGAAGCGTTTACTTATTTTATTGATACCGTAAAATGCTTCAATGATAACAAAGGATATGCTCCAAAAGCTATGTATGCCCTTCGTCGTGATTTTTTGATTAATTTGGAAGTTGATCGAGCAACCGATATGTATAAATCTCAAATGGATAAAGTAAAAATTAAATCCAACTTTTTCTTCGCTTTATGTTGAAATTTTTTAGGTTTTTCTTAATTGTAAAACAGGATATGAAAGTGCAGAACTTATTGATGCTCATGAAAGTATTGTTGAAGATCTTATAAATGATTTCGAAAAACTTAACAAAAGTATTAGCGCTGATGCATTTGAAGTAATTCTTGATCGTATTGATAAATTGTTTGATGCATACGAAAGAAACAATGAAAAGCTTGTTGAAGTAAGTTTTTTACTGAAATTCTTTGTTTTATCCAGAAGTCTTATTATGATTAACTTGTAAAATTTTAGGCTGAAAAGAAACGAGTTCAAGAAGTTGAAGCTGAACGCGAGCATAAAGAAAATGTTGCAAGATATGAAAAAGAAAAAGCCGAAGAAGAAGTAAAGAAAGCTGAAGTTGAAGCTCAAGCACAAAAGGAAAAAATGAACCATGAAAAAATAATCGAATATGTAAAGCTCGGGGCTGGTATTGTAGAAGCTGTAGGAAACATTTTTACTGGATTTAGAAGAAGAAGATTTTATTAAATCTTACGATTTTTTTTTTTTGTGAATCTGTTTGTTAGTATTTTTATTATTTATGTGTTTTTCTTATAAATTTTCTTTTTTAAACAGCTAACTTAAACAAAACAGTAATTTTAAAAACGTGGAATATTCAAATCTTCGAAAAAATAACAGAAATATTTTTATCGATAGTTTTTCAACTTTTAAAAAGAGAAAAGTTATATATTTTGTATAAATTTTACGATATTTAGTTGCAAAAGTATGAATAAACTCTTTTTCTTTAGTTGAAAAACGTTCATAAATATTAGTAAAAAACTTTTCATTTTTTCTTTAGGGAATGAATTAATAAAAGAAAACAAGAAGATTCTCCTGCATAATTTCGAGATACAAAAATTTAGAGAACGTTATGAAGCAATTGTCACATACTGTTCAAATAATAATAATTGTCTAACCTAATAGCTATAAAAATCAAGCTTTATAATATGGAAAGTTTTCTCGGAGAGCACACATTAAAATGGGAATACTTGAGATAATTCCTCCAACCATTTGAGAAAAAATGATAAGAATGCCTAAATACAAAAATGGTCATCATCACAGTTGTAAATTTTATTGAAAAACAAAAAAAAATTTTTTTAACGAATTCTGTTTTCATTATCTATAGTTTATTTAAGTTAAAAATATGGCGTTTGATTTAGTTGAAAATTTTTGTCCAATATATCAAAATGTGCTGCGAAAAGTATTAATTTCGATGGAATTTGCAGAAAATAAATTAAAAAAAGAAGAACTTTTTGAAGAATTTAGTCAAAAACATTTTTTGCTTCCGCAATTTTGGAGAAAATTTGTTGAGTATGCTTTTTATTAAACTACCTTTTTTCGACGATAAAAATTATAAAACGTAAAATGAAACGTTACTTTTCAGTCCTATTGAAAGCCGTTTTTATCTACAAAATATTCCAGAAAAAACAGATACAAAGAAAATTTTTCGTTATTTTTTTATTCAGTTCCACAAAGCAAGTAACAGTAAGACAAAAACCGTTGAATGGAATCCTGATATAGATATAAATGTGCTTCAAACATCAGAAGATTATGAAAAATCAATAAAATTTATTGAAACTTCGTTTGATTCAGAAGACTTGAAAGTTTTTATCAGGCATATTCAAATTTTGGATGCAAGTTTCTTTGTTAAAAAAATTTAGGTTACAATATTTATTTTTTAGCAAAACCTGTGACTTTCGAAATGAAGAAAAATTATGAAAAAAATTTATTTTTGTTTAAACAATTCCAAAAAGCTGGCGATGATGATAAAAAATGGTTGAAATGTTTAAAGCAGTTAGAAAATGAAGAATCTGTAATTGCAAATATTGAACTTCGACTTGGAAGTAAAAAGAGTTGCACAAACAAAAACATCTGGAAATATTATATTGAATATTTACGTGATCGAAATCAAATAGCAATGTTAGAAGTATATTTAAGATATTGCCGATTTTTTATCAGTGATATTGAAATGGTTAAAAAATATCGAAATGAAATTGAAAGAATTGGAAAATTGGAAGCGGTTTCTGTTTTTTGGATTGACACAATTGAATGGGAATTAGATTTTGGAGATTATGAAACTGCACATTGTTTACTTGTCAAAGCTCTTAAAAACATGGGAATACAATCAGTTTTTTTTTTTTTTTTTTTTTGCCATTTTATTTACATTTTTGTGGTTACAATTTCGTACTTCAAAAATTTTTTGATTTTATCAACTGTGATTTTTCAATAGAACTATTAAAGATAAAAAATTCAAGCCTTTATTAATAGTTAAATTAACGTTTGAATGCATAAACGTGAATAAATGAAAAATAAATGTTTATTGGTTACATTAAAAAAATTATATGTATTCTAATATTTGTGGTTAAAAGCCTTTTAAAAGCGTTTACAGAATTGGAATACAAAAATTGGTTAAGCAAGAAAATTTAATCAAGGAAAAATGGGACAGAAACAAGAAAAATGAAAAATCCAATAAATGAATAATTTTTTGTTGCAGAATTGTATACAGGTTTTGGAGCATCAACGACAATTTTTGGGACATTATTGAAAGCTTTTGGAGCTTCAACTACAGCTTTTGGAGCATCATCATTGCATAAATCTGTGTCACAACAATTAACAAGAGTATGATATTGACCAGCAAAATCATAATTTCCAATTTTCTAAATTTTTAATAAAATAACTTATTTTTGTATAATATGGAATTTACTTACTGAACAACTATTTTCAACTTTCTTTTCATTTTTCCATGTCATATAACTTCCACATCCTTGTCGTTTATTCAAAAAGTCATAGCCATTGGTATTTATACGCATAGTTACAGAAGTGCACATAGTATCGGCTGGACCGCATGTATGATTTCCATCAATAATTTTACCATTGATTGCATAAACACAATTTATGCTTTCAACAACGCCAAAAAAAGCCACAGCAATCAAAAGAATGAAAAGATTTTTCATCATTTTTGAACAAAAATGATAAGAGCAAAGTTTTGTACATTATTTTATATGCAGAAACAGTTTAAACAAAAACAGTTTCTTTTGTATTAGAAATGCGTTCTTCATCTATGTTTTACAATGTTTTTTAGAGAATGATAAACCGAGAAAGGAGAAGAAACCAGAAATGAATCACAATTTTTTCTTCAAAAATGCCAGCTAATACCTTCTTTTTTTTATTGTAAAACTGAATTCATTTTAACATAAAATTTAAGAGATTTTATTCAAGCTTGGTATAAATTTTTCAAAAAAGCGTTTTGATCAGCAACAAAATTTAAGCAAGGAAAAATGAGACAGAAACAAGAAAAGTGAAAAATCCAAAAAATGAATAATTTGTTGTTGCAGAGTTGTATAGAGGAGCATCACTATTGCATAAATCTGTGTTACAGCAACTAACCGAACCATTATATGGACCAACAATGTCGAAATTTCCAACTTTCTAAATTTGTAATAAAATATTTTATTTTTGTATAATATGCAATTTACTTACTGAACAACTATCTTCAACATCTGCAACAATATTATGCTTTCCCCATGTCATATAACTTCCACATCCTTGTCGTTTACTCATAAATTCATAGCCACTATTATTATAATACAGAGTTACAGTAGCGCAGAAAGTATCATCTGGTTTACAAGGATGATTTGGATCCTCAATTTTACCATTGATTGCATAAACACAATTTATGCTTTCAACAACACCAAAAAAAGCCACAGCAATCAAAAGAATGAAGAGAGTTTTCATCATTTTTGAGCAGAAATGATACGAACAATATTTTATAAAAATGCTTAAATATCAATTTTTGTTGAAGAGAAAAATTGCTTCTTTTGCATTTTAAATGAGTTGTTCATCGATTCTTTACAATGTTTTTTAGAGAATGATAGACCAAAAAACGAGAAGAAAACAATAATGATTCACAATATTTTTTTCAAAAAATACCAGCATCAACAATAAGATGACCTTTTTTCTTCTTTTTATTGTAAAACTGAATTCATTTTTAAATAAAATTTAAAAAAATTTATTTAATCTTGGTATATAATTTTTCAAAAAATCATTAAAAAAATTAAAAAACAAAAAATTGGTTAAGCAATAAAATTTAAGCAAGGAAAAATGAGACAGAAACAAGAAAAATGTAAAATCCAATGAATGAATAATTTTCTGTTGCAGAGTTGTATTAAAAAAACGGTGTATCATTATTGCATAAATTTTTATCACAACAGCTTGCTGAACCAAGGTCCTTTTCAAAAGTTTTTTTATTAATAGTTTTTTCGCTTACATTGCATTTATTCACAATACCATTAACGGTCCAGGTAGTAGCATTTTCACATCCTTGACGTTTGTTAATATATAAAAGACCACTTGATTGTTCATCGTATTTTAAAGTAACTGTGACACATAATGTATCAATTGAAGGACATGAGAAATTTCCATCTTTAATTACACCATTTTCTGCAGAAACACAATTTATACTTTCAACAACAGCAAAGAAAGATGCAAGAATCACAAAAATGAGAACCACTTTCACCATTGTTAAAGAAACAAAAATGATAAGAAAACTTTTTCATGCAAAAGCTTTATATATCGTTTCCAGATGGAACAAAATATCCTATTTAGGTATTACAAAATGTGTTATTCGTTGATGCTTTACAATATTTTTCAAAGAATGATAAATCAGAGAAAAGTAAAAGAAAACATAAATGATTCACAGCGTTTTTCTAGTGATGGTAGAAGCAACAACAAAATTCGAATACCTTTTTCTCTTCTAATTTTTGTGTAAAAATTAATTCATTTTGAAATCAAATTTTAATTTATAATTTAATTTATTCAAAACGAATAATCTCACTCAGATCCGTAGATAAAATCCGTGGACCAGTCACATCGAATTGAAAGTATATAAATTGTTCTTTTTTTTGATCTAATGTCTGGCAAAATGTCATTTTTGTAAACGCCCATTGCGGGAAATTTAAAAATTTTCAACTAAGAAAAATTTGTTTTTTTCTTCGAAAAAGAAACTATTTTTCATTTCTTTTTTAATAAAACATTAAATTTTTATGTTTTTTTAATATAATTATGGCATATATTATATAGTTACAGGTTTGTAAAAAGTTTTATGTTAAAATATTTTGTTTATATGGCATTTTATATGATAAAAAAATTATATAAACGTTGTTTTAGTTATTTTTCAAATTCTTAAAAAATCCTTATGCAGTTTTGGCTGTAGGTTGTGCCGAATATAAGAGAAGAAAATATATTCAAACATCATTTGAATCAACCAATAATTCTAAATACACCAATTTCAGTTCAATTCCAAGTTCTATATATGTAGACAACAACGGCGAGATTGCAGAAAATACATATATCCCAAAACCAATAATCCCACAATACCGTTTTCCATAAACCAAAACCCCAACAACCCCTTAAAAGACTACAAAACCAAATATAAATGTTTTTACTAGTCAATTTAAATTAAAATAATGTAAATATGATACATATAATTAGAAAAGAACAATTTGAGTTCATTAATAATAATATTTTTAATCATATATTTATTCCTTTTCTTGTTCATCAGCTTCTTTTGCAGGTGCAGCAGGTGGTGGATTTTTTGATTCTGGATCTTTTGCAGGAGCATCTTTTTTATCTGCAGCAGCTGCAGGAGTATCTTCTTTAACAAAATCAGCTACAACTCGACGTATACCTTTAGGTGTTGCAGATGGAGTCTATACAGATCTTGTCTTCTTATCATCATCTTTACATGGATATGATAAAATACAACATAATGACCTTTTGGTGGAATGTCTTTTGCCAAAAAAATAATACTAATTGTAACAGTTTCATTTGGAGCAACAAATCCATGTGGTGGACGAAGACGAAACATATGCATATCATTTGATGATGCTTTAACCTAAAAAAGACAATTAAAGAAGTTCTCCCATATTTTAAGATAGAACACATACCTTGAAACATTGTCGAGTTTTTGTGGTATTTGCTATTTTGACAGAGACAAAAGTTCACATATCATAACTAAAACAACGTTTATATAATTTTTTTATCATATAAAATGCCATATAAACAAAATATTTTAACATAAAACTTTTTACAAACCTGTAACTATATAATATATGCCATAATTATATTAAAAAAACATAAAAATTTAATGTTTTATTAAAAAAGAAATGAAAAATAGTTTCTTTTTCGAAGAAAAAAACAAATTTTTCTTAGTTGAAAATTTTTAAATTTCCCGCAATGGGCGTTTACAAAAATGACATTTTGCCAGACATTAGATCAAAAAAAAGAACGTTCGTTTCGATGTGCAGTGAGGCAATAGAAATAAAATACAATACATAAAATACAGAAAATGAGATATGTACAATAAAAACAAAAAGTTAAATTGCTAACTAACATTAAAAAGATAAATAAATTTACTTAATCTGAATATTTTTGTATTTTTTCATCTGTGAGATCGATTGTTGAAAGATGATTCCTGAGATGCTTCGTTGATTGATAATCGTGGAGTTTTATGTTCAAGTTTGTTAATATTGAAGAAAGTCGTGTTGAAAAATGTAGGGAATTAAATTTTCCTTTTGCAAAATGATTTGACCAGTAATATCCACCGGAACGACTTGAAAGATGCACATACCGGAGATCAATATTTGAATTTGGATTTGAAACAAGAAACAAGGAATTGCTTGCGTTTGTATTTGTAAAAAAAAAACTTTGTAAAAAAGTATTAATACAATACGGAAATCGGTTAAGCAACAAAATTTAAGCAAGCAAGAAAAATGAAACAGAAACAAGAAAAATGAAAAATCCAATAAATGAATAATTTTTTGTTGCAGAATTGTATACAGATTTTGGAGCATCCCCGACAATTTTTGGAATATCCCTGACAGATTTTGGAGCATCATCATTGCATAAATCAGTGTCACAGCAGCTTGCTGATCCAACTTCAATATTTGGATTTTTCAAATCCATATATTTAAAATCCCCTACTAGCTAAAAAAACAAAACCAATTTCTAAAAAGCAAGTTCACTTAGTACACATTTGTATTTTCTACCATTAACGGTCCAAATAGTAACATTTGCACATCCTTGACGTTTGTTAATATATATAAGACCACTTGCAGTATCATTGTATTTTAAAGTTACTCTAGTACACAAAAAGTCAGTTGAGGCACATGTGGAATTTCCATCCTTAATTACACCATTTTCCAAAGATACACAATTGATGCTTTCAACAACGTTAAAATAAGCTACAAAAATCAGAAGAATAAAGAGAATTTTCATTTTTTGAATAAAAATGATTGGAGCAAAGTTCTATAAAAATGCTTAAATATCAATTTTGTTAAAGAGAAAAACGGTTTCTTTTGCATCAGAAATGCGTTGTTCATCTGTGTTTATTAAATTATGAAAAATGTAAAATAAAATAGAAATGATTCACAGCTTTTTTTACGTAACATTTTGTTGCTGCTCTTGTTTTAAAGCTGTGAAAGCAGAAGCAGCAACAAAATGTAAACACGTATTTTACTGATTTTTGTGTAAAAATTATTGATTTTGAAATCAAATTTCAACTTTAACAATTGCTTACATTTTATTTTTGATAAAAAATCTTACAAAAAGTTATCAAATAAATAAAAAGATAAAAATTAGTTAAGCAACAAAATTTAAGTAAGGAAAAATGGGACAGAAACAAGAAAAATGAAAAATCCAATGAATGAATAATTTTTTGTTGCAGAATTGTATACAGGTTTTGGAGCATCAACGACAAAAACATCATCGACAGGTTTTTGAGTTTCATCATTGCATAAATCAGTTTCACAGCAGCTTGCTGATCCAAGTTCAATATCTGGATTTTTCTTATCCATATATTTAAAATCCCCTACCATCTAAAAAAATAAATAAAATCAATTTATAAAAAGTGTGTTTGCTTACTACACATTTGAAATTTTTATTATTTGCGCTCCATCTAATAGCATTTCCACATCCTTGCCTTTTGTTAATATATAAAAGACCACTTGAAGTTTCATTGTAATTCAAAGTTATTGTAGTACAGTAATTATCAATTAAAGGACATGATAGATTATCATTTATAATTACACCATTTTCCGAAGAAACACAATTTATACTTTCAACAACAGAAAAGCAAAATGCAAGAATCACAAAAATGAAAAACGTTTTCATTTCTTGAACAAAAATGATAAGAGCAAAGTTTTGTACATTATTTTATATGCAGAAACAGTTTAAACAAAAACAGTTTTTTTGCATCAGAAATGCGTTGTTCATCTATTTTTTTAGAGTGGAAAAAATGTTAAAGAAAACATAAGTGATACACAGGTTTTTTTTAAAGTAATGGTTTCAGCAAAATAGTTCTTATTCTTTGAAAAATGATTATTACGAAAATTTTTCGCATAAACAAACTTTTTTTTAACGAAAATATTTTTAAAAAGTTTGTTAAAACAAAAATCATGGATAATTTTTTTTTGAAATGAAAAATTTTATTTCATATCTTTTTAAATATTCACCGAAACAAAAAAAATATGCAAAATCAAAAAAAAGTGAAAATTAAATTTGTTTCTAGAAATGTTCCTCGAGTGTTTTGTTCACAATAAATGCATTACTGAATTGCATAAATCTGTGTCACAACAATTTAGTGATCCGATATTACCAGAATAATCAAAGCTGAAATTACCTGCTGTCTAAAACAAAAATGATGTAGTGGTTTCTTACATTCTTCAACTAACTTTACATCTTTCGTCATCATCACCACTAATAATCCATTTTACAAAGCCTTGGCATGCTCGAGCGATAGATGTTTTTTCAATGCCACTATCATTATATGATACAGTTATAATAACACATAAAGTATCAGTTGTAGGACATTCACGATTTTCATTAATCATTTGATCATTTACTGATAATGTACAATTTATACTTTTAACATAACAAAAGTATGAAATAAAAATCAGAAGAATAAAAACATTTTTCATGTTTGCTGAACAAAAAAATTGTCTTGAACAATATTTTCAAATTGTAATTTAAACCAAAAAACTTTATGTAATGAGCTGTTCATTAAAGTTCAAAAAAAGTTTTTAATAAAAAAGAAGCAAAAATGATTCATGTTTTTATTCAAGTTTTAACAAATGCAAAATATTAAAAATCCTTTGTTGCTTTTATCACTCAAAAATCAATGAATCATTTTTGTTTCAACAAAAAAATTTTTTCGATTCTTTTGAAAAAAATTTATTTCACGAATTTTGATAAAAGTTGTCATTATAAAAATTTTACAACAAATTTGACATTAAAATATTTCAAGGATACTTTACTATAAAATAATTAAGAACAAAAATCAACAGAATATATGTATTGATCACATGATTAGTATTTATTGTTAAAGTTTTAAAAGCATTATTATATATTTTTTAAACCAAAAATTCTTTTTCTTATTTACAGCTTAAGTAAAAAAAAAGTGACAAAAATAAATAAAAGATTAATTCCAAATAAAGAATAATTTGTTGTTGCAGAATTACACAAATTTGTGTCACAACAGTTTACAAAACCAGTGACACCAATGCTTTTTACTGGAAAATTTCCTTTTCTCTAAAACCAAAAAATTTAAATGTTTAAAAAAAAAAGTAAATTTTTTACCGTGCATTTTTGAGGCCGAAAATTATAATTCCATGTAATATCACTTGCACATCCTTTTTTAACTGATATTCTGCCATATTTTGATGTAATCATTGTAGCACAAAAGTTATCAAAAATAGAGCACTGTGCATTTCTGTTAATAGTTATTCCATTTTTTGATTTAATACATCTTATGCTATAAACAGCAAATATGCTGGACAGAAAAATTACAAGAAGGAAAAGTTGTCTCATGTTTGATACAAAAAATAATAAATCCAATAGGAGATAGCTTTTAAAGAAATTTTTCAACTAATTAATGAAAAAAATTTAACGAATGCATATTTTTACATAGAATTCCATTTTCAACTGTGACAAATTAGACAACAAACAAAAGACGAAAGAGAAGAAAATTTCCTGTAAATTTCAAAGAAAATATTTTTTTTTGGTAATAAATGTAAGCTTTAAAAAAAAAATTTATAAAAAAAAAATGATTCAAAAAACATAGAAAAATTAAAATTTCAAAAATCAAATGAAATGGTGAAGAATTTGTTATGGCAGTTGTTTCGATTGTAGAAGTAAATATCGAAAAATTCGTTGCTGTTGATGTTGATGTGGAAGTTGTGGAATTGGTTAATGAAGGAATTGGAAGGTTATTATAAGTACATAAATCCGTGTCACAACAATTCACATAACCAGAATAACGCGGATCATAGTCGCTAAAATTAAAAATTCCTTTTTCCTAAAATTTGTGCTATTTGCTTTAACATTATCAGATAGATAAAAATGTTTTTACTTGACATCTATATGTCTTAAAATTAATTGTCCAAGAAACTTTATTTCCACATCCTTGTGCTGATCCACTTGTATGTATACTACAATAATCAAAATGGATTACAAGATTGGCACATAACGTATCCCATGGGGGACACTGAACATTGTTACTAATGATTTCACCGTTTAACGAATCAATACCTCTTATGCTATTAACAAGAACCAAATAGCACATAAAAAATACAATTCCAAACATAAAATTGCTTGTGGCGAACAAGTTTTCATAAGTTTTAAAAAACGTTGAAATATTCAAGACATTTAAAAGCTATTTCATGTTATAACACCTGTTACTATTCTTTTGAACGCAACAAAACATAAATCATTAAAGGTAACAATACAATTTTTATTTCATTTTCCTTACAATAGAAGCACAAAGAATATAACGAAATATTACAATATATTTCATTTTTGTGGAAAAAAAATTTCGTCTGAAATGTCAATCAAAATTAGTGAATACAACAACACAAAAGAAACTCTTTTTTTTATATTTTTGATTAAACTTTAAAGAAAAACTCCAACAAAAACTAAAACGCAAATTCCAATGAGCGAAAAATTTTTTGTGGCGGAGTTACATAAATCTGTGTCACAACTTTTTACTGATCCAATAACACCAGCATTAAGTCCATATAAAGTTATTTCTCCTTTTGTCTAAAATTTAAAAAATAACAGTTTTTTTAAGGGAAAATTGATTTTCTTACTTTACATTTTTTAAACTGTGAGTTTTCAATATATGAAACTTCACTTGCGCAACCTTTTTCATTAAAACCTTCGCCATAATTTGATGTCATTGAAATACATAATTTATCAGTAAAAGGGCATTGACGATTTTTGTCAATAATTTTTCCGCTTATTGATCTAATACATTTTATGCCATTAACAGAAATAAAAATGGATAATAATGTTACAAGAAAGAAAAGTTTCATTATGGTAAACAAATTTCAGGAAAACATGACTGAAAACAGTTTTTTGTTGAAAATTTCAATTATTTTATTTATGATTGTTTTTCAAAAGTGTTCAACAATACGAGTTTAAAATGTGACAAATCAAAAGAAATGAAAAAAATAAAAAATGAGAAAAATTGCCTATAAATAGAAATAATATGTTTTTTTCTTTTTTTTCGTTTTCAAAAGAAAGGTTTTGAATTTTAACAGGTTTTTAAACTTATAAAATTGAAAACTAATTAAAAAAATACATACATTCCTTTTTTGTGTTTAAACAACCGAAACAAAAAATTTATTCCAACAAAAAATTTACTAAAATTAAAAACGTAAAAATTTTGCCAAAAGAATTAATATTTGCTGAATTGCATAAATCTTTGTTACAGCAATATAATTGAATATTAAAATCATTTTTATCATAGCTGTGTAAACCTGACATCTAAATATTCATCAAATTTATATCACATTTGTTTTTTGAAAAAAAATTTTGCTTACCCCATTTTCCCCATATTCGTCACAAGTTTTGGCAAAGAATTTTTTATCATTTGTATTATTGGAAGTAAGAAAACTTCCACATCCATGAATTCTTTCAATATGGACAGGATCTGCCATAGCTGTAGCATATAAGACAAAACAATAATTTGTTTTATTACAATTGTTATTTTCAATTAATGAACCATTGGGTAAATTTCTGTAACATTTCATTGCTGAAAGAGTTTCAAAGCAAAGAAAAAGTAATACAAAAATGAAACATTTCATGGTAAAAAGTGTCAAATTGAAAATATGGAAGATTGCTTTAATGCAATGAATTGTGTTATTACATGATTTTGCTCATAAAATGCTGTTTACATTTTGCAAAAGGATTGGTAAAAATTTAAATAAAGCAATGTTTACACAATTCCTTCAAGTGTAAACACGAAAAAACTAAAAAGATGAAATATTTTTCGTTAAAAAAATGTCTCTTGTTTTCAAGCCAGGTGTGTAACAAATTTTTTGTATTGTCATCAAAGGGTATTATAAATTTTTATGTCATCATTAAAAATCATTAAACATGGTTAAATATGTTTTTAAAAACTCAAACAAATTGCTTTTACAGGAGATTTCTCGATTTATACAAAAAATGCTAATTTATGAAAAGTAAAGTTTAATAAAAACAACAAAAACACAAATTCCAAGAAAAGAAGAAGTCGTTGCAGAATTGCATAAATCCGTATCACAGCAATAAAGGTCAGCGTGTAGCTGACCTCTGCTTTTCTTTTGAGTACCAGTCTATAAAAAATAAACAAAAATAACATAAATTTAAATAATCAAAAACATACTCCATATTCATCACACGTTTTTGCGCCAAATTCTTGAACATAGCTATCAGCTTCATTTCCACATCCTTGAAAAGTTTGAGAACCTGTATAACCATTATGATTGCCATTTACATGTGCAATAAAACAATATTTTGTATCACATTCAACTGTTGAAGAGCCATCACCTGATTGTAAACATTTTATTCCAAAAACAATGGAAATGCAAAGTAAAAGTGCAACAATAGCAATAAACTTCATTTTTAAGAAAAAAAATTTTAATCAATAAATAAAACAGGCATACAATTTTACTTTTATATGAGTTTTTCTTTAATTCTTATCAGTAAAATGATGTTATACAAGATAATCAATTTTTTGCAAAAAAGAGTGCTAAGGTAAAACGTCGAAAAACAATGGTTTTTTTTAAAAATCTGACATATTCGAGTTCATTTAATTAAACTTTTGCCATTGTTTTTTTTGCAAATTCAAAATAATTCGGAAATATTTATCATAATTTTCTAATTATATTTATGCAGAAAAAAGTTTAAAAAATTAAAAATTTTTATTGTTAAAATAATATTTAAATATGTGTTTACCTAATTAAAGGTTGACTTTACAGTAACTAAAATTTTTCAATAACTTTAAAATATTTCTTTAAAGAAACAAAAGCAAGTTTATGAAAAAATGACTTTTGACAAAATAACAAAAGCAAAAATTCCAAGGAAGGAAAAAGTTGTTGCAGAATTGCATAAATCTGATGTACAGCAATATAGTTCAACATGAACACCATCTCGATCAGCTTTTTGTGTACCAGTTTTCTAAAATTTCAAAAAATTTATAAACTTTAATAATTAAAAATAAAAGCTTACTCCATATTCATCACATGTTTTTGCATTATATGGTCGAACATCGTCATCGCTTATTTGATCCCCACATCCATGATAAGTTTTGTCAGTTTTGACGCCATCAGATTGTCTGTTGTAAGAAACAGTATAACAATATTCTGAATTACAAGGTTGATTAGATGTTGAAGAGGCATCATCTGAAGTAATAACACATTTCAAACCAATAACAACTGAAATGCAAGCAAAAAGTCCAATAATTGTAATAAACTTCATTTTAAGAAATATTGACACAATAAAATAAAATAAAGGGTATTGTTTTACTTTTATATCGAATTTTGTTCAGTTTTTATCGCTGAATTGCAATAAAACGTCAAAACGCATCATAAATAGCGTAATCAGTTTTTTGAGATATAACACATGAAAAACAAAAACTATTTTGAAAGTTTCATTTCCAAAAAATGATCATCAAAAATTGGAAATTTCTGGCACTTATAGGCGTTTTTGCTCAATAAGTGTACTACAAAGCGCCTATAAGTGTCAGAAATTTCCAATTTTTGATGATCATTTTTTGGAAATGAAACTTTCAAAATAGTTTTTGTTTTTCATGTGTTATATGAGTAATAAAAGAGGGTAGAAAAAAAAGGTGTGGCAATAACGTGAAAAAAGAAAACTTTTTTTTTCACGTTATTGTTACACCTAAAAACACTCAATCTAAAAATGCATAATATGTTTTCACCTAAAATACTTTTTGTCAGTCTTGATATTTGGCCCCAGGCCGATCCGAAGAGTCGTCTGGGGCAATTTAGGTTTCGTTCTCAGCTTGGCATACTTTCTCATATTTGCTTATCAGTTTTTTCATGTTTAAACGATAGTTGCGGTTCCAAAAAGTTGTATACTTTTTTTTTATAAAAAAAAAATAAAAATTTCCATTTTTCAACTAAAAAAGCATTTTGTCGTTTTTTGATGTTATCATTTCCCTGTTTTTTTTTCGCTTTTTGTGCAGCTATTGTCAAAAAGTATTTTAGGTGAGAAAATATTATGCATTTTTATATTCAATGTTTTAAGGTGTAGCAACAACGTGAAAAAAGCACCTTTTTCTACCGTCTTATATTACTTATCCTCTAAAAACGCTGTTTACGCTTTTTATGATGCGTTTTGACGAAAATTCATAAATGCGATTTGGTGACAAAAACTGAAGAATATTGGATATAAAAGTAAAACAATACCCTTTAATTTAATTTTATTGTGTTTACTTTTCTTAAAATGAAGTTTATTACAATTATTGAACTTTTTGCTTGCATTTCAGTTGTTGTTGGTTTGAAATGTGTTATTACTTCAGATGATGGTTCTTCTAATGTTGATTGTAATGGCTCAAAATATTGTTATACTATTCATGCCAATGTAACATTTTCTTTTGGTGATAAAGAAAAAGTTGAGATTGAACAAGCTTGTGGGAATAGATTAAGTACTGATTCAATGCATGCATACGGTATTGAAACGTGCGATGAATATGGTGTAAGTTTTAAAGTATTTTAAAAGGGAAGATTTAATTTTTGTGTAATTTTTTTGTTGACTTCGAAAAAAACTTTGATTTGACAAAAGCATTTTTTTATAAAGTTAAAATTTTATTGTAACATTTTTATAGACAGGCATTCAAGTAATAAACTATTGTGAACCCAATGGTAAAGTTCTTGGTGATCTTTTTTGCTGCTGCGATAAAGATTTATGTAATTTTTAAAAAAATTGATTTATTTACAACAACAGTTTCATCTACATCTTCATCTACGACAACGGGTCCTTGCAATAACGACAACATCTGCAACAAAATATGCTTTTTTTGGAAGTAACATTTTTTTGACTTTGCATGTTTTATTTTGGCATAAAAAATTATTTTATATCGAAAAAAAACATAAGCTTTGCAAATGTTTAATATTTTCGTTGGCAGTAATGCAAAAACATAATGCCAAAATGTCAACAAAAATAAGATTATTAATTATGTTACACTAGTTTAATATTAAATCAATGAAGAATTCACATTTGCATTAAAGTTAAAATTATATTTTTTAAAACCATTTATAAATTTTGTTTAAACATAACAAAAGTATTTACAAAAATTACAAAAATTACTGCATCTATAATTTTTTGATTATTTGCCGAATTACAAATATTTGAACTGCAACAAAAAAGATTTCCTTGCCATTCTGCAATACCAATTTCTTTTCCAACTCTATATTGACCATATCCCTAAAAAACAAAATAAAAATTTGCATAAAAATGTTACAAAACGAACATCACAAATCACATTATAAATCTCTTTCATCTCAAATGAACAGCCTTGAAACCATTTTGGAAAATCTTCGGCTTAAAAAATACTTAAGTTGTGTAAATTTTTAAAAAATCTGAAAAAACTTACGAAGATGATATGTATCAAAAATGGACATTTTTGCACAATATTTATCATTTGTAGCACATTGTTTATTCCCATAAATATTTCTTCCAACAGAACTGAAACATTTTAAACCAAATATTGAATTTATGCAGCAAAAAAACAAAAACACTGCTGCTTTCATTTTTGACTGAAAAATATTTTTTGTGGTTCAAAAAAAGGTGTGAAATGGAATTAAATTTATATAAGAAAAGAATGCAATCAAAAAACGCAAACAATTGTTCCCCACTTTTAAACTTAAAACTTGTTTTTTTACGGATGACTAAGAATAGGTTTTTTTTATAAAAAAAAGTTAAAAACATGAATCACAAAATTCAATTAAAAATCAAAACACATGTCAAGAGAAAGAAAAAATCTGGGAAGAAAGTGTTTTTAAAACCCTTAATCAGAAAACCAATTCAGTGCTTTTTGATATATTGAATGTGAATTTAATTTTTTTGCTTTTAGTGAAAACGATTAACATAAAATCGATTAATCAATATTAAATGGCGTTAAAGCAAAAAATGCAACATTTTAGTTTATGAAATTTAATAAAAGCTTTTTATTGAACATAAAGAGATATTTTTGAATGACTTTAAAGAAAAACAAATTTTTTGTGTGTTTCTCGAACGTTTCAAAAAAACTCTTTGAAAAATATTGTCATAAATTCTCTTACATATTTCTCATTGAGGAAGCCGGTAGTCAACAAAAATGTATTAAAGTTAAATCAAGAAAATAAAAATTACATAATAAATAAAAAAGTGTAAACCTTCATATTTCTTATTTTTTAAAAAATGCTCCAGGATTTTCGAGTGTGACAGGTGCCTATAATTATTTGATAAAATGTTTTGAGATTTTTAGGTTAAAAATCAGTTATTATTTATTTAAATATTTAAAATTAATTCATTAAATCGAAATAAACTTAAATTTAGCCCAATCAATGATTAAAGTAAGATAAATGTCCTTATTAAATGTTATTTTATTATACATTTCAGTTAGTCTTTCTTCCTTTAATACAAAAATATAAAATTGGATAAAAAGGGATTTTTTTTGCGCAATTTTTTAATTAAAAATTTTTTGCTATATTTTAATACAAAAAAGTTTGACAATCCAGTTTGTTTATTTTTACTTTTTTTGTTTTTTATTTACATATCATTTGAAAAAAGAGAAAAAAAGTTAAACTTTTCGTATTACATTTTTATAAATAATGGTTGAGCAAATTTATATGTCATTTTCATTTTTTAGGCGTTTTTACAAAATTATAGAATATTTTGAACTGTGAAAAACAAAGTTTGACTTTTATTTATTTAAATATTCAAATATTCAAAAAACATTTATATCATAAAAACGATCTTAAAGTTTTTTTCGACTTGTTTAATTTGGGTGTAGAATGTTTTGCACAGCTGCATAGCATTTATGCTTCATTACATCGTTCATTGGTTAAGAGAGAAGATCAGGGTTGTCAAAGGGAAATTCCCGGGAAATTAGCGGGAAATTCCCAGGGAAATTTCCCGGGAAATTTCCCGATTTTTGCGGGAAATGAAATTAATTTCCCGGAATTTTGGGTATATAATTACCAAAATTTTTTAAAAATTCTAATTTTTTTTAATTAAAATAGATTTTTTTAGCTTTAAAAATAATTAGAACGAATTAATATAGGTAAAAAAAGGGTAGTTACTCGTGAATCATGTTTTTAAATTTTTCGGGTGCGATATGTAAAATCTGAAAAATTGGGTTTGCGGGAAATTAGCGGGAAATTCCCGGGAAATTCCAGGGAAATTTCCCGGGAAATTTCCCGATTTTTCTGATTTCCCGGGAATTTAACAACCCTGGAGAAGATATGAAAAGGTGTCTTTTTTTCTTTTTCTTTTGAAAATTTCAAATTGAAATGCAACGAAAAAATGTTTGTGCTTTGGTAAATTTATATCATTAATGATTTTAAAACGGATTTGATTGATGTTTATTTCAAAAATGAATAGGCTTTAAAAAAATAGCACTAAAAAAATATTTCTGAGTAGTGAAAGCTGGATTGTAAGTTCACTAAAATATTAAAAATTCAAACACAATAAATCAAACGACATATATTTATTTAGTTCATTGATTTTTTCAAAACATTTGTAAATAGTTCTTCGAAATAATCCTAATTATAGCTTTTAAGATTGTAGAAAAAAGACATATGGGGTTGTTGAACTAAAAAAATAAACGTCTACTGTTTCCAAAAAACAATACATTGTAAAAGCGTCGTTTTTTCTTTTATTTCGAAATACAACGCTGAAATTTTTTTATTTAAAAAAATTGCAAAGAAAGCAATAAAACGAATGTCAGTTTGAAAATCGTCTGACGAGAAAAGAAATGTTTTCTACCGGAGAAGCGTTTGATTTTTTTTGAATTTTTTAGCATTCATTTTAATGTAACTTTGTTATTATCTGACATAATAATAATATAGGATAATATATAGTCTGACAATTGCAGTAATCAAATTTCAAAATCAAAAATCGCATAAAATCAATAATAATATCAAATATTTTTTGTAAATATTACATTTATAGGATTTATTTTAATTAATATTGAATTTTGACATCTTTGAAAAAAATTGTTTCAGAGATGGTATTCAAAAGAACACAAATTTAAAAATTTTGTTTTAATTTATCGATTTGAAGTGAAGTTTAACAAGTAATAGATTTTTTATCAATGAAACAGATAAAATGTGTGAAAAAATGCTCTCTTTACAAAAAATTTTTTTTAACATCGCAAAACAGAATTTTCAAAGCATTCTAATTTTGTGTTTTTAAACTTCTTTTCATGAATAAAATATCTCCAAAAATGGCCCCGTTTTAAAATAAAAAAAAAATTTCAGCAGCGCCGCAACTTCAAAAAAAATTTAACGGGGTGTCCTGGGCTTAATGGAAGTGTATTTCCTTTAAAAATTAAAAAAAAATTAATTTTACCAAGTATGAATTTTTAAATTTAATGTAAAAATTTGAACTTTAATGGGGGTGACCGGACACCCTAGACACTACCTCAAGCTGCGGGCCTGAATTTCAGTAAAGATATTATGAAACATTCAAAAAATCGAAGAAAAATAAAATGTCTCAAAAAAAAAGTTGAGAAAAAAATAAAAATATTATTTTGCAGTGCCCGAATATTTGTTGTCATTGGTGACTAATATTTGTTGGAAGAGACATCACCATAGAAGCAGGAGAGACCAAAAAGATTTTATATGAAAACAAAAACCTTGTTTTTGTTGAAAGCGTTTGTTAATGTTATAAAAGTAACAAAAATCTGTAAAAATTTAAAAAAGAAAAGAGGAAAAAAATATTTTTGCATGAATACAAAAATTTTTTTTTATTAAATATTGCTCGTTTACCCTAAATCATTGTTGATGTTTATTTAACCGTACTTGAGTTAATTAATCAAATGTGATAAACTCAATATTTTTGAATATAAATTTTTTTAAATATTCAGAAAAACTGTGTTCATAAAGCAAATGTAAAGTAGAAACCACTGAAGTGATTTTTTTTGCAATGTTTCGTTTCATTTTTTGCTGACCTTTTTTTAAGAATTTCGCAACATTTTTGACAGACAAAATAAACTGCATTCGTTTGTTTCATTTTAAAGGAAAAAATTATTTTTGATTTATGAAATTGTAGAGTAATCATTATAGATAGAAAAAAAAAATCAAATGTTCTATTTTCTGTTTGTAAAAAAACGTGTTAATGAAAAAACTTTGAATTTTTGTATTGTTTATTTTCATAATAATAAGAAATCGTTCAAATATATCCCAAAAATAATTTTTAAAAAATATGTCAGCAAACATAAACTTTTTTATGATCTTTAATGGTCATCTTTTTTCGATCGCTTTTAATTATTAAAATTTAATCAAACACAATATTTTTCCATTCAAAAGCAGAAAATTTTTTTTTCTGTGAACTCATCAAACATTAATATTTGAAATTCTTGATTTTTTGACAACATTTTTAAGTCCTTTTAAATATTGATAATGAATATACAAAGACCAATTAATCCAAAATAGAAAAGGTATTGTAAAAAAAATTGTTAAAGCATACATTAAAAGAATAAGTTGAACATTCTCTAAAAAATGTTATTTAAAGAAACAAGGTTTTTTGATAAGCGAAAAAATTCACTTTTATTTTCAGTCATAAATATTGCTTTTATGATGTCATGAAAAAAGGGGTTCGGTGTTAACAAATCAATGCAAATAAATATAAGAATAATAAAACCTATAAGCATTAGAATAATCTAAATTTTTGATTAATGATGCTTTTGAAATTTTATTCGAAAAAACATACAGAAGCAAATAAATGTGGTAATATTAATTTTTCTTTTTCTTTTTTTATACCAAAAATTAAAATAAATTCTATGGGGAGAATCAACGCAATAAATGGCACGAAATACCACATATGTGATGTTATAACAATAATTAAATCAAAAATAAATATTATTGTTACTATTAAAGCTATAAACAATATTCCTTTCTAAAATTATAATTTAATTTAGGGTTTGGACGGAGGACTCTATTCAAAGAATTTATAAAAAATGAAGCAAACATTAGCAAACCTCTGTATGCCAAGTGCCACAGATAAAAAAATCAACATGGACTGGATTAAAATTTCCTTCAATATCTTCACCAATATTAAATAATAAATGTTTCTAAAAAACATGTTTTTAGCTTACAATATTCAAATTCAAAATTAACTTACAATCACATCTTTTGTATGCAAAATTGTTCCATCGGAGGTTATAAATTTAACCATTTTTAAAAATAATGCATTTTTTAAACAAAAAAAAACCAAATAAAAAAGTGCACGTTGTTTTAAGGAAAAAAATTAATCGGCTTGCTATCTAATTCAGCGATGACGTTAAACAAAAAAAGATGCACAGTTTTTGATCATATTATTTTTCCGTTTTTTTAAAAATGAAATAATTTTTGTTTTTTTAGAGAGTTATGGCAAAAAATGGTGGTTAAAAAGAATTATTTGGAATTTGCTATTTAAAATGTTTCGTTCTTGTAATAAATGAAAAAAATGTCAACTTTCATATTTGTGTTTTTTTATAAAAAATGTTATATTAATTGCTGGGATGCCCGTTAATTCTAAGTCTTCAGGCTCTTATTTTTGTAAGAATTACAGTAAAATATTTCTTTATATATAAGCCAAAGTTAATTTTTTAATTATAAAATATTCTAATACATATATATTTTTGTGCGTGAACAAAAAGAAAAAACGGCCAAAATATATTATGGTTGTTTTATTGGAAACTAAAAGTCGCCAACCGTTTTAATAAAAAGAAAGAAAAACATATTGCATTTTGTTAAACAAACAAAAAAGTCTTTCGTTGATTGTTTTCGCAAGTGTACCCATTTCTCCTTTTATTTCGAAATACAACGCAGAAAAATTTATTTTATGATCAAAAAAGTCGTGAAAACAAAAATAAAACGAAAAATTCAACGCGACACGGAAAAAATCTTTTTTCACAAGACATGGTAAAAAGGTGACATTGTATGTCTAAAAAAGTAATTGTGCTTCTTTTTTTAATATTTTGGTGTATATTTCTTTTTGTTTTAAAATGTTAAATATATTTTCTGATGCAAAAATATATCTGTACAGAAATTAATTTTTTACATCCAAACACAAGAAATTTACACAGTAATAATCTCAAATATTTTTGCGATAATATTGCATTTTTATTAAATTTTAAAAAAACATTTTGTCATCATTTTTTATTAAAAATTTGGATTAAATTATAATATTTATTTAAAATGACTATAGCAAAAACTGTGAAACACAAATTGTAGGAAAAAAATTTAAATCAAGTGTAGCGCAATCAAACATTTAGAAATACAAATATTTCTACAACCCGTTCTAGAATAAATCCTTGAAAAAAATCCTCAAAGGCAAAAATTTTTAAAAATTTTTGGAAAATTGTGCCGAATATAAGACGGTAAAATATAAAAGTTTTCAGAAGTGGGCCATTTTAACCGAAAAACCTTTCAAATTGTAAATTTTTCCTTACATTTCAAGACTTTACTGGCTTGAACCTTTTATTCTGCAAACTTTTGGAAGGTTTCCTATCAAAACCTTCAAAATTGTAAACTTTTCTTACGTTTTAAAACCTCTTCTGCTAAAACTTTTTAAATTGTAAATTTTCCTTACACTTTAGAACCTTTTCTATGAAAACCTTCTTATAAGTAATTTTTTTTTACATTTTGGAACCTTTTCCATTTACAATTTTTCATTATCATTTTTTGTAAATGGAATCAGGGCTGTCCGGAATTCCGGACCGTGTTCCGGAAATCCGGAATTCCGGACGTTTTTTGCGTTCCGGATTCCGTGTTCCGGATTCTGGATTTTTTGGTCCGGAATCCGGAACAAAAACAGGCAAAGGGGGGAGTACGTTAAAAATTCACAACTCTAGCACAGCTTACTTTTTTAAATAGAAACAAATAAATACAAAAACCAAAACTTCTTCTCTACTTTAAAGTTTTTCACTTTTCTTAAAGTACTACCTGTTATGATCGTTTTTTGATATTTAATAGACGCAAAAAATTTTTTCGCCTTTTATATAGGGTTTGAAAAAATTTGTTCCGGATTGTTCCGGATTTTTCCGTATTCCGGACAAAAAAAATCCGGAATTCCGTGTTCCGGCCCTGAATGGAATCGAACCTGAGACCATCGGAGCAAAAAGCTAATGCGCTCACTACTGAGCTATTGAGGCAACACACTTTGACTGATAAAAATGCTAGATCACTCTTGGCCAAAAAACATTGAAATAAAAAATAAAAAAGTATTCATTCTGTTTTTTAGCAAAGAGTTATCTAGCATTTTTATCACTCAAACTGTGTTGCCTCAATAGCTCAGTAGTGAGCGCATCAGCTTTTTGCTCCGAGGGTCTCAGGTTTGATTCCCAGCAAGGGCATTTACAAAAAATGATGATGAAAAATTGTAAATGCATTTTCAAATATGTTAAAAGTTTAGTTGTTTAGTGGTCTGATACATTTTATTGGTTTATAATCATTTTATTCCAACAAAAAGCTAGCCGGCCGGCAGCAACAGGAAAAGTTATAAGCAAGTGAATAAAAGCAAGAAAAAGTATATCAAGCTTTTAAAAGCGATCAAAAAGATAAGAAAAAGAAATATCGAGATTTGTTGTAATCACAAATCTTGACATTCCCGAGAAAAAACGTTGTCGTTAAAGTTGTTTTTACTTTTTACGACATCCCCCCGAGCAAAGATTACAATTTCAAAGAAAGCTGTTAGTAACAATGACATTATCGGGAAAATATAACTTTACAATTAAATCAAATGGAGGTTAGTAATAAACAATATTCAATGGAATTTACCTTACGTAAATTAATTTGCAATCCCCGTCAAAACTCAAGACTAGAACGTAACTTATAATCTTAAAACCAAGATGCATGAGGTTGAAAGAAGTTCTACAGTAAACAATGCCGTTAGATAAAGAGACTTAAGCAAGCTCAATTTTTTAAATTACAATTTAATGTTAAATCTAACTGTAGTAAATCAATAGCAAAAAGGAACTTATGTATTACGAACAGATCGATTTTCTGTAAGGGCTTTAATATTCGTTTTGTTCATAATTGCAGGCGTTACTGGAATGCATGTGTGATGTGTGAGTAAGTACAGCTTGAAAATACTCCATCTTTGAATGATCCATTGAAGCACCATTTGAATTTTCTTTTCAAATGGTGCTTCAATGGCTAAGTTTTTTTTTACAAAAAAAAAACTTTTTTGTGATTTTTGGTCAAGTTTTGAAAACTTTTATATTTTACCGTCTTATATGCAATCAAAAACAAGGCAGACACGAAGAGTTTTTTCATTCATCTTTTTATTTTTACACTTCTTTAGTTTTTGCAACACCGAAATCTAACACAACAAAAGCATTTGATGTTTCAAAGAAGAGATAAATATTGATGCTTTTTTGTTTTTTGGTGTAAATACATATTATAAATTTTTAAGAAACTTTATTTATGTATCTATACAAAAAACCAACTATTTCTTTAACGAAAGCTAATTAGAATCAAGTTTTCATTGACAATTATAATAAATATAATCGTAAAACAGTTAATAAAAAAAGACAAAAATTTAATTCAATTAATAAAAAAATTATATACTTTTTAATTACACAATTTTTTAACTAATGTTTCAAAAAATTGGAGTTTTTGTCAAGTCCGTAGTATCTAAAGAATTCTATAGTAAAAAAACGCTTACAGTTATTTAAATCAAAGTTAAATTTTTATATTCTAAAATATTCAAAACTTAAAACATAAAAAACAAAAAATTGGCAGAAGCGTTTTTTCTTTAACAGCTCTATAAAGCTATACATTTTTTCTTTATGCCGCAAAAACAATTTCCTTCTGACTTATGAGACAAAAAAAAAGCAGATGGTGACGATATTTCTTTTACGTTTTTCCTTTTATTACGAAATACAGAAAAAATCGCCGCTAAAACAGGGAGCAAAATATCTATTTTTTCTAAAACATTTCAGAGAAGGTTTTTAAACTTTGAATATTTAAATCAAGATTATAATCTGTTGTAAAATGTACTCATATAAAACTTTTTGCATTGTTTTCAGTCTCTTTTTTTTACACACTTCTTGCTGTAACCATTTTTAAAAAGTTAATAATCATATTAGATCCTTCGCATTGCATATAAATTTTTAGCAGTTCAAGGACAAAAGCTTTGACAAAAGAATGGCTCGTTTTGCTTTACAGCATTTTTGTTTAAAAAACTAAAATGAATGATTTTTTTGTGACAACATTATTAAATTTTTAGAACACACAAACTCGATTAAAAATCATAACTACATTTGCTTTTTAAAACTTTTTCGTTGAAATATTTAGTTTTGTAATAGTAAACAAAAATGTGACGTTTTTTTTGCACAACAAGATATTTCATTGTTATTTCTTCTTTTTGAATTTTTAAACGACGCTATATTTAACAAATTTGGCACTATTTTTTAAACATATAAATAATTGAATCCGAAAAAGAAATATGTCAGTTTAATAACGCTTCTCACAAATTTTTTATGCATACAGTGTTTCTCTTTGTCGACGATATTATTTTAAAGTTCAAAATATCAGAAAAATACAAATTTTAATGAAAGAAAGAAAAGTAAACAATTACAATGATATCTTCACTTCACGTTGAGAATAAGGATTTTTAAAATCGTCTTCAGTGTTGCATACATCTGTGTGTGCTTAAACTTTTTCAAAACTCAAAGGTGCAACAAAATGATTGTAATTTTAAAGCAAAAACACTAAAGTTCAACAATATATTTTCATAACAAAAGTTCAAAGTAAAATCTGACCTTTAAAATCGATTTAATTGGATGCATTTATTCCATGAAAGAAATGGTAAAAGCCATTCTAAAAAATTGAAAAAAAAGGTTTCAAGCACTTGTTAAAAATTTTAAAATGTAATAAAAATTAAAATTAAAGTTAAACAATTGAAAAATAAACAAAGACTGTTAAAATTATTAAAGAAAAAGGAAAATGTTTTTCACGAGCATTGTTGACATTTTCTTCAGTAGTACTAGATGTGACAACAGTTGAGATAAAACTTTCTGCTGTAGTGTTAATCTTAAAAGAAGTTGTCGTAAATTTTGAACTATCAGAAGTGGAAACATTTTCAGTGCCAGGCATTTCAGAAGTAGTTATAAGATTTCCTTCAGCATTTCGGTTTTCTGTAGTATAGAGATTTTGAGTACTTGAAGTTTTAAAAATAATAAAAAATCACCTTTTTCTTCAGTATTACGTTGAGGAGGAGGATTATTAAAATTTCCTTCTGCATTGCATAAATCTGTATCACAACAATAATAAACTATAGGCCATGGTCTGGAAAAGCCATCTATAGATTTTGTAAAACGACCATATCCCTAAAAGCTTTCTTGTTTATTCCCCCGTTTTCGAATTTTTTATCATCAGTACTTTTCATTCTTTTTTTGGTATTAATGCAAAAAAATTTATGAATGTAACTATTTATTCCAAAAGATTCATTTATAGGGGAGGATCAGCGCCGCAACATCGGTAAAATTGGTTGGGTGACGATCCATTTTTTGCCTTGCTCCCCCCATATGCTTATTTTTTTCTAAAAATTTTTTCGTTTTTACCAGCCATAACAAAAATTATTTTTCCCAAAATTCACGTCAAAATTCGGTCGGGTTTCTTCTTTTTCTCTCTGCTGCTTCAAGTGCGGTTATCAAAAATCTCTAAATTTTTTCTTCTATTGAAAGTTTGACAGCTCTTAATAGCGGAAAAAACTTAAAAATTTCTGGGAAAAATTAGTGGGGGGGGGGGATAAACGAGAAAAGTAACTAAAACTTACTTCACACCAATTATTTGCATCACATGATACAAGAAAACCAAGGGCATTACGAAAAATACTTTTTGGATAAATACAAAAATTAACAGATACTGAACATTCGGTATTTGTGCCACTTGAATCGTAGCATGTAAGTCCTTCACATAAAGTTTTCCAACAAAAGATTAAAATTATAACAAATACTTTCATAACAGCAAAAATGATGCTTTTAAAAAATTTTTCAAAAATACAAGAAATATTTTGATTCTTCTTCTTCATCAATGCTTTTATTTGTATTATGTCAATAAATAATTAATCATCTTTTGCATCTTCTGGTTTTTTAACCAGTGACTACTGACATAAAAATGTATAAAAAGGTTGCTAAACAAATGCACTACGCTGTTTCTTTATTATCAAAAAAAAATTTAAAGATGATCGTTTAATGCTGTAACAAAAGTAACAAAATTTAATCATCGCAAAATAAAAAAATTTTTTAAAAATGTTTTTACAGACGCCAGAAGCTTGAAGCACAAAAATAACAAATTCCTAGCAAAAGTTCAAAGGTGTAATTTTTTTTAAATGATAATACCGCTTCTAGAAAATTTTTTATACATGCTCTTTAACGATATTATTTTAAAGTTCAAGCTATCAAAAAAATTTCAAATTTTAATGAAAGAAAGAAAAATAAACAATTATAAGGGTGTTCCATAAGTTTGTGCAGCGCTTTCAACGGCTGGAAAGCTAAAACTTTTTCACCAGGTCAGATAAAAAAAATTCTGTTTTTACATTTTGTATAACTTGATGAGACGAGCAAAAAGTAAAGACAGATTCTGAAAAATTAATGAAAACTTTGCTTTACTTTTAAAATGATTTTATATGTGCTGTTTTAACGGGTAAACGTTATTATTATTATTCTTTTTTTATGTTATGCCGATGATTAAATTGTGGGACAATTTGTGATAAGAAATGAGAAAAAACAGACATTTGGAAACATTTTTACTTTTTTCTCTTTTGAGAATGGATATGAACGTATCGAATTACCAAAATCATCTGATAACAAAGAATCATGACGCTTTTTATTTCTTTTGCTACAGAGAAAATAAAAATAATTTATCTTTAAGATTTTAATGAGTTTTTCTTTCTCGTAATTCGATGTAAGCTTTTTAGTTATTGATTATATGTAAATATTTTTAATCAAAATTATTTTTGTAATAAATACAAAATTTCATTGGGAAATTGTTTGTCTTCAATAATCACATAAATGAAATATTTTTATGGAGATACATGCAAAAAATCAAATAAATTTTAAGTTTAACAATATTTTTTAAACGCTCAAAATTTTCATTAATTTTTGTCAGTAGTATTTCGTTCAACTGATGCAATATTTGTTTCTGAATTAGGTTTTACATCAGAACCCTTGAAATTTTCTTCAGAATTGCATAAATCTGTATCACAACAATAATATTCATCTTTTTTAGTGAGGAAACCAGGAGTTGGCTTTGAAAAATGTCCATTTTTCTACAAAGTGAAAATAGAAAGGAATAAATCTTGTATAACGAAACTTACTTCACAATCATTACTTTCGTTACAAAATGATTCAATTCCTATTGGAAGATAAGCTTGAATATGTAAATGTCTTACAATTTTCCGAGTAACACAAAAATTAACGGATGGCGAACATTCAGTTGTTCCATTTTTTAAGGAATCAAAACATGTTAGACTTTGACTTAAAACAATAAAACAAAAGATAAATACCAGAATAAACGCTTTCATTTTAGACAAAACAAAAGATTTTTTTTCAAAAAAGTTTGAAAAATAATGAATATTTTGTTTCTTTTCTGGAGTGATTTTAAATGCTTTTTTTATTGAATATTAGTCATTTTTGATATTTTTTTGTGTTTAACAATGAATCAAAAAATAATATAGAACAGGAAATAAATTTGATTTTTATTGCTTAAAAAAAGGCAATCCAGAGAAAAATAAGCAATTATTTTTTAAAATTTTGATGTGTATTGCACAAATTGGTATCACAACAATAAGTGTCTTCATCTGTATGCTTAAACACAGGATCAAACCCAGGAACGGTAATACGCTTTGTGGAACGTCCATATTTCTGTAATTGAAAGTGGTATAAATTTGCATTTTAAAGTACTAAAAAAATTAATAAAACATTGAACTTACTTCACATCCTCCCCCGCATGACATTTGAATGGTTGGGAAAATATATGAAAAGCCATAAGTTTCCTGAACTCTTTGATAAAAACAAAATTTTACTGATGGTGGGCAAACCATCGCTGACACCGTTGATCCAGAATTATGGTGACATGTAAGACTTTCACTTAATGCCATCCAACATAAAATCAAGGTTACAAAAAAGCCTTCATTGCGGCATGTAATTATTTTTACCCTATATTTTTAATGAATTTCCCTATAATTTTTTCATTACCTATATTTTTAATGAATTTCCCTATAATTTTTTCATTACCTATATTTTTAATGAATTTCCCTATAATTTTTTCATTACCTATATTTTTAATGAATTTCCCTATAATTTTTAAAATACCTATATTTTATCGAATTTTTAAAATTTTGTAAATTTATTGAAAAAAATCAAAGAAATAAGAAACAACAACAAAGTAAAAAAAATTATTTAAGTTCTTGATAATGCTGGAGTATGATTTCTGGGACGTCCTGGTCGATTTCTTGCAGTTCCATTGATTGTTTGACGAAGTGCAGGCATGTTTGGCCATTGCCGATGATTGCAAATTGTTTGAAGAAGAAGAACATGCTTGCAACGTATACGTAATGCTCCGACTGGACAATTGCATGTAAATTCATTGTCATATAATAGTGATCGAGTAACAGCTACAATATTTTGTTGAAACAATTTAATATCTTCAGCATCCAAATCATTATTTTCATCACAATAATATTCAAGATAATCACGATAATCAGCATCATTCCATTCAGATTTTGATCTTCGAAGATACCATGTTCCACCAGAAAAAATAACTTTTGTGACATGCTTTAGATCATGCGCAGCAATCCATTCATTAGTTTTGACAGAAATAGCAGGATTTCCATAATTCTTATGAGCGCAAACATAAAGCCATTTCTTTAAAGCTGCAATAGCTTCATCAATGGAAGGCGACGATTAATAAAATCACGTTTGATCCATTTGTTTGATCCTTCCATTCCATTATTTTGACGAATTCCTTGGCCATTTGCAGCAAACCAAAATTTATTCTTTTTAATATATTGACGATCAAAATAATCAGCAAATTCAACAATTCCAACATGATCAGATTCTTTCCATTTTTCTATTAATGCAGCAGCAGCTAAATCAAAATGATTTTCAAAAGCATGACTGGAAATCCACCAGAAATAAGTTTAAAGGTTGCATCAAAGTTGCCATGTTTCTGACTTCTTTGCTCATCCAAAAGCTTTTTGCATGTTAAAATCATTTCCCATTCAGTTTTTTTTGGATCATCTTCATTGATTCGATATTTGAATTCTACCAATTCTGATTCATATTCTTTAATATCTGTAACCATATTTTCAACATCAACAAAATTAAATTGTCCAGTAAGCTCTAATGTTCTTTTCTTATGGCTAACATAATTGTTGATTTGCATTGACGTGGGAAGTTTTTTGATACCAGCATTGAGAAAAGCTTGAATAACAGCGCCAGCATTGACTCTTTCATTACCACTCATTCTTTTATCAACAATATCTTTCATACATTTTGTTAATCCACTTTTTCGTTCTGCATTTTCATGATCATGTCCACATTCTGTTTCATAAATTAAATATTTGAATAATTCAGTTTTTTTGGCTTTCCATTTGTAACAACATGCTGGATTTTTACATTCATAATATACATTTCCATTTTGTGTATTTATCCTGAAACATTTTAAATTAATTTAAATTTAAGAAATAGTTCACTTACTTTGTTAAACCAGCAACATTCGCTTTTTGTTTGAGATCATCCGAAGTTTCAACTTCTTCAACAAATTCGTATTTAACATTTGCACCACGTCTTTTCTTAGCTGGAGGTTCACCATTATCAAAAATATCAAAGGATTCATTTGCTGGTTCAGTTTCATTCAAATCACAATCAACAAAATCAGCCATTTTTTAAAATTGAAATGAGTAAAGTGATAATAAATTTTAAGTTTTTGCTTATTTTTCAAATTTTAAATTAAATTAAATTATTAAAATCGATAAAATACAGGTGTTTGCTTATTTCTTTGATTTTTTTCAATAAATTTACAAAATTTTAAAAATTCGATAATATATAGGTATTTTTAAAATAATAGGGAAATTCATTAAAAATATAGGTAATGAAAAAATTATAGGGAAATTCATTAAAAATATAGGTAATGAAAAAATTATAGGGAAATTCATTAAAAATATAGGGTAAAAATAATTATTTTCCCTTCATTGCAACAAAAAAATGATGCGCTGTTTACAAATTACAGCGTTTCTCTAAGAAAAAATTCATTTTAACATAGATTTTATAGGTTTTCTATCGGTTAAAAATTAATCATCTTTTATTTCTTTTTTGTATTTAAAATGATGACTACGAAAATAAGAAATGAATAAAAATGTTTCGAAAAAACATAAATTTTTCTTAAAGATTCATGAATATTAGCAGTTTTCAAATTGGGGAAAATTGAATGATGTAAAAAAAAAAGAGCATAAAGTTAGTCAGCAAAAAATTAAAAATACAAAAAAAGCCTTCATTGCAACAAAAAAATTTTTTTTCATAAAGAAAAAATCAGTGAATATTTCGATTCGTTTTAACATAAATTTTAAAGGTTTCTCGTCGGTTTTATATTAATCATTATTATTTATTTCTTTTTTCTATCAGAAATGATAACTACAAAAAAAAGAATTGAAGAAAAATATTTCATAAAAACAGGAAAATTTAAAAAAAAAATTATTAACATCAGTGGTTATTATGAAAAATTCAATGATGTAACATTTAAGAAATGCAAAATTTATTAGAACATTTGTTAATCGTAAATGAAAAAAAATTAGATAATAATAAAAAAATTAATCAGATTACAAAAAAATCAATACTGCTAAAATGAGAAAAGTTGTTGCACCAAAAATTGAAACTGCACTATTATTTTGATTATTGCAATAATCCGTGTTACAACAAGAATATCGTCTTTTAATATGTTTATCTTTGATTTTTGTTGCATTTTCATTTCTCTGCAAAAAAATACAAACATTAAAAAATCTATGAATAACAAAAACTTACAAAACATTTTATATCACGATTGACGTACATTAAAGGACTTTTTGAGCATGATTTTATGGAATACAAGAAAAAACCTTAAGAATTGTGTTGTGTTTTAAAATGGACAATTTTAAGTTATTTACCTGTATCTTCTAAAGTAGCTCTTAAAGAAATGCAATATTCATCACTGTTTGGACATTCTTCATTTCCTAATGAAACACCTTCCAATTCAACGTTACATTTTAAAGCCTTAACAAAATTTATTAAAAAATATAAAAATATAATGGTGGAAACAGGTTTCATTTTAGAAAGAAAAATTTTTTTCTAATACTTGTGGAAAAATTACAGTTATTGAAAAAATTCGATAAAAACTTTTTTTGTCATTTTTTCAATGTTGATTTCCAATTGTTTTAAGCGTTTTTATCAAAGACAGGAAGCATTCAATTTAAAATGCATTGTTATAAAAATAAGATACAATGGCTTAAAGAAACGTCCATGGAAACAGATTTTTGTTTTTGACATTGATTTTGGAAATGTGAAAATGCAAGGAAACAACAGGAAAAATTTTTGTTCGAAACGAATAATTTTCTCCAATTATTCGTTATTAAATTTCCTTCCTTCCTTCTTTCATTCATTGATTATCAAAATGCCTCATAAGGAATAAATTTATATGAAAACAACCCAAGTCGTGCCAAAAAAACAAACAAAAAACTGATGCCGCTTTTAGCCCATTTTTATTGGCACTCGATTCCTTTTGGTAAACGAAAAAATTAAAAATACCAAACTTGAGATTTTTTGTAAAAAAGTTCTTGAACTTCTCATTTCAATTTAAAAAATTTTTTCTACATTGACCTTTCAATGTTTTTACTGAAGATATTCCAAAATTATTTAAAAATGTCAAAGGTGTTATGTTTAATGTTTTGAGTTACAAAGCTGTTGGATTTAAATTAAATTTGGATTTTAGCAAAGCTGTTAAAGCAAAACTGAATTTTTGTTAATTTAATGTTGAAATAATAACAAAAATAATTAGTCAAGCTGTAGCTTTGCCCTTTTAAATTAAAGTTGGAACGGAAAGACTACAATAAATTTATTTTTTTCAAAACAAAAGAAGCGTAAAAAGATTTAAGAAATTAGATTCTTACTTCCTTAAATCTTTTTTTTTCTTAATTCAGAAAGTTCAATGGATTTTAAATGAAGTATAAAAAAGTAAACGTAGCCGTGAAAAAAATTTTAATGTCGTTGTAGGTATAGAATTTCAAAACAAAAAATTTTTTTTAAGAAAAATAATTTGTTTAAATTGTTTTTTGTGTTGAATATTTTATATTTATATAATTAAAACTGCTTTATCATACTTTCATATAACACAAATAAAACAATGAGAAACAAAAGTTTGTTAAATTAAAAGTAAAATTCGGCGTGTGCTGTTTTCAATTTCTAAATTTATTATCTTTTTTTTTACAACACTCGTTTTTAATACTAGACATATGGACAACATTTTTTTAAAATGAAAAATTTTGGTAAAAGAACTTTCATAAAAAATTATTGCCTATTTCGATCTAAAAATGTATCTACGTTCCTATACTGTTGACAAAATAAAATTTTCTTAAGAAACTATAGCAACAAGATGAGGAGCTTTATTTGAAGGTGCAATCGATGAATTTAACTTTTTAAAAAACATAATTTTTTGACGAAATTCTCCAACAAAACAAAGCGTCAGTGCAGCATTTACAAATGGAATCCATGAAAATCCAGTTATCATCCAAATCATTGACCAAAATGCTGTACCTTCTGTTACAATTATATAAAACAAATATGTGAGTGGACCAGTGCTGACAACAAGTGGACAAAGCGCTTGCATTCCAAAAATCCATGAAAGTTGGTTTTGAAGTTTTTGGGTCTCTTTTGACATTGTGGTTTGAGGTTTTTTAAGAGTTGCACGAATTTTGATTATACAAAATGTAATTATAATGTAGGTGGCTGCTACGACACATATAATGCTACCACATGCTAGTAAGAGTTCTGTACTACCCTAAAACCATGTGTGTCGGCGAGAGTCATAAAGAAAAAAAGACAAACCTTTCGAGCGAGACTTGCTGCATATATAGTATTTTCTCCACTTTCAACCAAGATGTCTCTAACTAGAGCTGTTGCAAATATTTCATCATTCGGTGTTACAGTATATCCAAAGATAAAAATAAATGCAATTCCAAGTGAAACAACAAAAGGGCCAATTAAAAGCCCCATAAATGTTAATGCAGAAGGTTTCATAGAGTGACATAAAATTAAATAGCGAAAAATGAACTGAACGGATATAGAAGAAATTGAAAAGTACAACCCAAATATCCATGCTGAGATCATATAGTTACCATAAGGTTGGGGGATGTGTCGAAAGAATCCGTTTTGGACAACCAATTCACTACCTTCAACAAATACAACCATCTAAAAAATAATTCTTTTTGGAAGCTTAAATTAATGAAGAAAAAAACCCAAAACATTTCATAACATGCTCGAGTGAAAAAATAGGAATGTCTTTAAAGAGGGAGTTTAACCTCTCGTAAATTTTTTTACGACAAAAATGACCAGCACACAATGAAAAGGAATGCATATCTGCACAGGAAAAAGGGGTTCTCACGACATTTGCTTCTCTATAACTTTACTATTCCTTTCGTTTTAGTGTGAAAAAACTTTAACTTCTCAATAACCCGTTCGAGTGATTACGGAGAAGTTAAAGTTTTTTCACACTAAAACGAAAGGAATAGTAAAGTTATGGAGAAGTTAAAGGAAGGTTACAACAACCTCGTTTTCCTGTGTGCGTACACACAACTTAACATTCTTTTTCACTCTTTGACATGATTACCTTGGTATTAATCGTAAAATGGCATTTTTACGATTAATACCAATCAAGTTTATGCCTTTAAAAAAATTGCATAAATCTTACCGGTTCCACAGCTGCAGTTACTAAGAGAAGAATTAAATCAATGATTGCAATTTGTAAAAAAGCTTTTCTAAATTCTTTTCTCTTTGAACGAAAAATGAAAACTATCAAAAGACTATTTGCAACAAAACCAAAGCTTTCCGCAATAATTCCATTTATACGATTTAAAAGCCTAGTTGTATCAGCTAAAAAAAATATATTGAAATTCTATGTGCAAAATACAAAACTTACGATGCATGTTTAAAAATTTTAGATTCAAAGTAACAACATTATTCTTCTTTAAAGAAGAAACACAAGCAGCTATAAGTTTTTTTTGATAAATTTTTATCGCCGTTTTTGACACGAAACAACGCTAATTACAAAATAACTCAAAATCATCCCTATTTTTTAAGCAAAAAATTTAAATTAAAGAACAGTCTTTATTTTCTCATATATAAATGAAATTTTTATATGAACAAATTTCATTATTTATATGAAGAAGCTATTACTTGAAAATTATTCATTTGTTGAATTAATTTATGTGTCTTTAAATACTACAAAACTGTGAGAAAAAAAAATGATTACAATTTTTTCAAAGCAAAAGAGGCGTGAAAACTTTATGCATTGAGAACAGTGTTCTGCTTTGCCCCGCCCGTGCCCAGTCGCTCGCGGGCGGGCGGGGCGAGGGCGCCAGTTTTGATGATGAACATTTTTGTTGATCCAAAAATAAAAAATGAACGCTTTTCCCGCATTTTTGTTTTGTACTTTTTTGTTTGGACAAACATTTTTAGTAGAAAACGTGCTGAAAAACAAATGACAAAATCGGAAAAGCTGGCATCAGACGTTTTCCCCATGGAAGGGCACCACTCGTGTCCCGCTCCGGGGAGCCCGCAGTCGCCCGCCCGCGGCCGGTGGATGGGGTACGGCCGATGATTTTGAAAAGGTGCGAGCGGCGGGCGGATGAAAATACAAAAGCAGAACACTGATTGAAAACATGAGTTTTTCTCTTTTTAAGAAATATATGTATTAAAAGGCATCAAAAATTTGTCAAATACAAAATAATTTTAAGCAAACAACTAATTTTTAGTATTAACAAGGTCATAGCGTTTTACAGTAATATGCCCTCAAAATGTAATAAAGAAAGGAGATAGATCTCTGTTTTATAATAAAAAGAGGAAGTTACTTTAATTTTTTACTAATGCGTATTAATTAAAGTTCGTTTTTTTAATTTAACCTCCAACACCAATATGTTATTATGTCAATTTTATAACTCACATTTGTAATTCGAGACTTTATTCAACATTTTATTTTATTTTACGCTACAAGTAAATTTTATTAATTAGAAAAATTTGTTATTTTTAGTATCAAATATATGTTTTTATTAAAGATAAAATTGCACCACAAAACCCAAATTAGAATAGTTATTAAATTTAAAAAGAATGTATTTTCGACCGAATTATAGATTCAACTTTTGAAAAAATGTTGCAAAAGTTGTTACAAAAATGGCAGAAACCCCGACAAAAGAAAACATTGTTGCAGAATTGCAATTATCTTTGTCACAACAGAAATATGCAATTTTGACGTTCAGAAATTGTTTATCATATTTTCCATTTCCCTGAAAAATGTGTAATTTTAAGAAAATTTTTGACATTTTAGTTTTAAAAATTTAATATTAAAATTTTTTTATTATATAATAAAATCCGAATTTCATGCAAATTTGGATTTTATAAAAATTTTTATATGATTGATTTATTTCAAAACTTATTGTGCTTACCGTACATACAACACCCATAGGACTAAATTGTTGCATAATAGGATTATTTGAGCATGATTGAACAGATAATGGCAAATTTGTTGCTAAAAACTACATTAAAGTTGTTTTTGATCCCTCAAAAAACATACTTGGTAATGTTCCATTTAATGCAACTCTAATACAATATCGATCTGTAGGTCCACAATTTTCATTTACCATTGGTTGATTTCCCATTGATGCTAAACATCTTAAACCATTTGCAAAATTTAAACAACAGAAAAACAATAAAACAAGGAAATGATTCATTTTAGAATAATTTTAAAAATGAAATTAAAAAAAGCTCAAATTGAAAGGTTATATTCTCTTTTTTTTAGTTCCAAGTCACATATATGAATCAATAAAGTAAACAATGAGACTTATAGAAAAAATTGAAACTGCAGTTGTTCAAACAAGTATTTTATGAAATATATTTCTGTTTTTCAAATCCACGTCAAAAATGGTCGTTTGTTTGAGGCAAAAAAAATGTGAATAACTAGATTATAATCGCGATTATGCACTTTGAAAATGTGTTCAAATCAAAAATTATTAAAATGATTAAAGCAAAAATTTTGACACATTATAAAATTTTGTTGTATACTGTTACAATATCTTGAAACTGAAATTAAGATTATGCAAATCTTTGTTTTAACAAAAAAATTTTTTAAAAAAATCCATTTTTTGAGTTTTTTTTTGAATAATCTTTATATTTCCCTTTTTTGCTTTTTTTCTTCAAAGATTCGGCTAAACTTATTTAAAAAAGTTTTTTGTTTGTTTTTGGAAAAATTTTACAATCTTTTGAAAAACAGAATAAAATGATTAATGCAGAAAAATATGCCATCTGCGCAAAAAAGAAACAAGTAAACCATAAAACATCTTTCATACTTTTCCTTTTTTTTCTTTTAAAGGTTAAAAAAAAAGAAAATTTTTTGAATGAAACACTCTTTTCAGTATCTTTTCAGTTTAAAAAAATTTTTTTGTCAACAATTTTATTTTTTTTAAAGTGAAACTTTGTTGATTTAAAAAAATGTATCTGATTTTTTTCCTTCTTGTTTTAATTAATTTTGGAAATTGTTTAATCAATTTACCAAAAAAATTACCAACTGATGATTCGTCTATCCCTAAAAATCAAACTATTGTTTTTGTTAAAAAATATATTGAAACTGTTGAAATTCAACCATTTGCAAATTATTCAAATCAAATAACTCTAATGAATAAAAATATTACAACCCGAATTTTGCCATGTGTTCAAGTTTCAAATATTCGTGCAACAAATTTAAATGAAAATTTAAATTTTCAAAATGCTGCAAATGGAGATAAATTATTTGTTTTAAAGTAATATTAGTTTTAGAAAGTTTTTAAATTGATTGTATTTGTTTTTAGTGGTACTGAAATTTCAAAATGGAAAAATCTCATTTTTCTTACACCATCTTTAAATATTTTTGTTCCAACAAATGCTCAAATTAGATTTGATGTTTCTGATAAATGCGGTAAGCAATTTTTTTTATCTAACAATTTTTTGTGATTACTATCTAATTATAAAAATATTTCCCAAAAAATCGTTAACATTTTGTAAACAGTGTTGTTCCGACTCCGGAGTAATGGAGTCGACTCGTTCACAGTTTTCAAATTCACGTAATGATAATTATTACGTTAAATTTTGTTATTTAACGTAATAATTATCAAGCTATTTTAACATTGCTATGTTAAAACTAACGCTTGAAACGTGTCTGGGCTTCTAAATTTGTCATAAAAAATTTTTGAAAATTTTTTTTATCAACTATAAAAAAATGATTCCGGAGTCGACTCCACTGCAACTTCAGTGATTCCGACTCCGGAGTCGGAATTGCAGCCGGAGTCATTTCAAATCCGAAAGTGCAACGCTGTGTGCATAAAAAGTTTTTTGATTGAAAAATCAGCAATTATTCTAAAGTTTTTTTTTGCCGGTTTTTGATAAGAAAAATTTGAGAAAAAAAAGCATGATTCTCTTCCGTAAACTTTTTTCTCCCTAAAACATCAAGAAATAATACTCGGATAACTAAATTTAATTCATTTTATATAATTTCAGAAACACCATATTTTATTCACAACCATTACAAAGGTTTAATTTGTTCTCCAAAAAATCCTGGCTTTTCTGCTGTTATGAATGAAATTAGCATTAAAACTTATTATAGTTCTGCAACAAAATTTACAGTTAAAAAAGTTCATGGAGTTGATGCTTTAAATTTGAATGGCAATGGCTACCGCCAACAGTAAGCATTACTTTAAAGTTTTTAGTCAAACAATAAATTATTTTATATTTTTAGAATGAATAATGGCAGTGTTATTACACAAAATGGTACCGATTTTCATATTTTTTATGCTTCTTCAAATGCTCAAATAGATGAATTTTTGATTGAATATGAAATTAATTCTGGAATTACTTTTAAATGTATCCGTTTTATCTTGTTTTGGATTATTCTTGTTTGTGCCTTTGGTTTTTATTGTTAAAAGTTTTGTTGTAAAACAGTAAAATTTTGCCATATTTTTATTATCAAATTTTTGATGTAAATTTTTTCTGCAATTTTTCCTGATTTTTTTTATCATTTTTGTAAAATTAAGGTTTCTTGATTTTTTTATTGTTCTTATAAAAAAGTTATTGTTTGAAAAATGTGTTTTTGTGAGATAAATATGCAAGGAGGTTACAAAATTAAATATTTTTTTACGATTTTTTAACCTCCTGGAAGCATTTTAAAATATACAAATGTTAGACTAAAATTTACAAAAAAAAGGCTTTCTGTGTTTTTAAATTGGTCGGTATGGGTTTTTTCTTAATTTTGATATTTTGTTTATTATTAAAGTTTTACAGTTGTATTATTAAATTTTGCTCCTTGATAATATCCCTGATGACGATGTTGCATGTGATGGAGTTGTCCAACTTACAAGTAACGCTGTTGGCTGCCTTAAAACAGTTCTTTTAATTTCTTTAAACCATCCAATTATTGCTTGTCGATAGGGTTTAAAAATTACCATAACTGCAATTGCATTTCCACTCGAATGCAAACCGAAGAATTGCAGAACCCATTGTGAAAGTTCTAAAAAATTACAAAAACCTAATTAGAGAAAAAAAGTGTACTTTAACAAATCAGCAATATCTCCATTTCCAAATGTAACTTTAATCAATAAAAATGTAATTGGAATTATAATAAAAATCATTGGAATTGTCATTTGTGCAGTTAAAGCCATAACAAATTGTTTTTGAACTTTTAAATTTGATTTTGACATTGAAGATTTTAAACTTTATAATTTTCTAATAATTTTTATCCCACAAATTACTGCAATTAAATATACAAAAAATATTTGAATTACAACATCCACAGCATAAATTGCAAATTCAAGGTTCACTTTATTCATATTACATGCGCCAGTAATAAATAATTGATAAAATTGTGGAGTATTTTGTTTTACTTCTGCTCGCGCAGCTTCAATATCAACTGTAATAATTGTTAAAAGTGCTGGAGGAAATCCGTAAAATATCATTGATGCAAAGATTGCGATTATTATTTTCGGTTGATGAAATACTTCAGAGTTGTTGTTAAGTGAAAAATATTGATATAAAAATGCATAAAAATTTTCCATTCCGCCAAAGCTGAATGTTATATGCATAACTGCCTGAAATGACGGGATTTATTTGATTGGCATTGTTATAGTGATGCCCACCCATCCATCACCAACAATGGCAGTGTTTTTTAAAGCAGCGTTGTAAATGTCGAGGCAGGAGAATGGCATTTTCCCGGAAATTCAGGTTTTTTTGGGGGTTCGACACGATTTTTTGATTTAAAAATGCGATTTTTGAATATTGTTTTTGTTTGAACCAAACAAAATTAAGGCAATATTTCAAGCAAGATAAAAAAATGCCGTTTTGAACTTAAATGGCATTTTTAGCTCAAAAGCGTTTGCCAATAATTTTGTTTAAGGGTATTCGAAAACATTGGTAAAATAAAAAAGTGTAATTTTCTTGGAGAATTTTCTCAAAGAATGAGTTTCAGAAATTATTTCATTAAATTAAATGGAACTGCAGTAAAAATTTTCAAGCAAAAGTTGAAATTCATTTTCTCATGATCAACGTCGAAATTTTCCGAAAATCAAAATATCGATTTTGACTTGTTAAATGTAAACTTTTGTAATTAAATAAATTAACTCCCATATCCCCGTCCCCTCCCCTCTGTTAATCTTATCAAAATTCAGTAATGTTTGTACACTTTTAAAATTTTTCTTTTAAGGTTAATCAAAGAAGTTCGAGTGTACATAAGCTATAACCACCAATTTAAAAAAAAGACTTACAAAATTAGCTGCTTCACCCTGCCATCCCCAATTCCGTAACTCACGTTTTTTTAAGAAAGAGGTGAAGAGGAGAATTTGAAGTTTTGAGGATAAAGCTTTAAGATCATCAGCGAAAAGTTTTTGTAGTACGCCTGAGGTCTTACAGAATTTAACCGTTGTTAAGCTAACCAGCAAAAAATGAAGGTTAAATAAACCATTTGGAGTTTCCTGTATTAAAGTAGAGATTTAATATAAAAATTTTTTTGGAAATAACATGGACCTGGTGATCAGGGTCTTTCTATTGTTCTTTTGCCTGATTGTCATGTAAGCTCCTTAGGTTAGCTGGGCCTAAAGACTCACATTGATTTGTGATTAACTCTCTGATGTTGTTTAAGGATACTTTTTTTACAACAGATAATTTGAACAAAGCTGAAGGGCAAAAAGTCTTTTGCTACTGAATTTATTATTAATGTTTCTTTAAATGACACAAAAAAATCACGCTTATAATAAAATATTAAACAGTATTTTTATTTTTCACTTGTCTCACTTTTTTATCTTTCATGTGGCAATTAAATAAAATGTTTCAACAATATTTTTTAAAGTTCGATTGATCTTTGTCGCAGCAACAGACAAAAAAAAACACAGTAATTCTTTTGTTTGGTATAAAATTTGCAACATTTTATACCAAACAATCTTTTGTTTTTGCGTTCGAAGTTCGAACAAACTTTTTTTTAACGCTTGAATAAAATGACAAAATTTAAGAAGAAAAAGTAATACATTTTTTTTCACTTTACATCTACGCTATATTAACAAAGAACAATGTAAATTTTTGTTTGCTGTGTCGTTTTTTATTGTCATAAAGCAAAAATTAAGCTGGTTTTTTTGTTTTGTCTTTTATTTTATATTTTCAAGTACGGTAACATACAAAAAAAAAGAAAAAACATTTAAAAAGCTTGAAAAGAAATATTTACAGAAAACTAGTTACACTTTTAATTATTGAAAAATAGATTAATTTACGCTAAAGCAAAGTAAAAAATTACGGTAAAATATTTCAAAAAAAAAATAATGTAGATTTTTCAGAACATAATTAAAATTATTTGTCAAAAAAAAGAGTAATTAAACAATTCGAACTTGACTTTGACGGCCTTGTATTTTTGTTTGAGTGATTGTGCTAGGAACAATTTTAATAACAGGAGTTTTCATTTGAATCCAATCAATGAAGTCATTTCGAATAGATTTGCAAAGAATAAGAAGCAAAATTGGATTGCATAAGTTTGCTGCGTCTGAAATCCATTCATAACACATTAATGCAAATGCTTGTAAAGCCGGTAAGCTTTGAATTGTTGCAATAACCCTCATTCCAAAATATGCTGCAAGTGCAACTTGAAATAACAAAACAACAAAAGTTTGTCCAAAAAGTAGTATGTCTTGTTTCATCGTGGATGAAACAGTTGTGTATTGTTTTGAAATTTGTCGATATCGTAACATTGTAATGATTGATAGAACAAAAGAGACTGCACATGTTGAAACAACAACCGCAGGGCCAGCAATTGAATGATACTAAAAATAAAAATAATTATTTTCGTGTAAAGTGTATAAGATAAACTTACAAGCGCAACAGAAGTATCAACATATCCAGAAGCTAGCTCGCCTTCAGCTGTATAAACAAAAACCGCACGTCCAGGAATACGTGGTGATAAAATTGCAATTGAAATAAATGGTAAAATCCAAATAATTCTTCCACCCCAAAGTGGCAACGTATCACTTTTTGCAACAAACGAAAAAGACGTCCATACTCGATTAATTGCAATTGATAAATGCAATAATGATTGATAATAAAGACAAAAACCTGAGACTAGCCAAATATACCGAACCCAATCTGGATTTGCATAAAACCATGGTTTCCATGCATCAATTTTAATAATTTTCAATGTCAAAATATTTACCCATAAACTTGCAATATCTGCCATAGATGCCATAATATACAAAAGATAAAATGAAGAATCATACATTTTATTTTTTCGAACTTTTTTCATATAAAAAATAAAAACCATTACAGTAAAATGAAAGAATAATAATGCAAAAATTATTATCCACCGAATTATATCAATTACTGTTACCGCCATGGTTTTAAATTTCTTTTTAAAATTTAAAATTTTATAGACAGTAAAAAATACAGCTAATAATGACAAGATTTAAAATATCCAGTCTTTTAAATATGTCAAAAATTAACTTTTTTTCAATTATTTTTTCTCACTTCCTTCTATGCACAACTGTGCCTCGGATCTTCAAATGTCCCTTACTGCCGTCAAAGAAAAATGGCAACATTTGGAAATAAAAAAAAGTTATTTTTATGTTTTTTTATTTTTTGTATTTCTCGTTAAAAAAGTATCTTTTTTCTTCATTGTAAACGCATTTTAACTAATTATTTTAATCCTCTAGAGGGAATTTTGGCCCCTTTGTGGGATTTAATTTGGTGAATTTAAAAAACCATCGAATTCATGACTTTTGCTCGAATTCTATTTTCCTACACATATTCCAAAGGGAATTTGTGTAGGATAAAAATTGTTGCCTTTTTTTTCTTTCATTTTCTCGAAATCATCAAAAAATAGTTTACAAGGAATTATTTTTCATCGTATTTTGATATTTTGATTTTTGAAATATCCAAATAAGGAAATGCTATTTTTGAAATTTTACATCAAAGGGAAATAATCTTTTTTGCAACATCCTTTATTTTGGTGAAGACTTTGGGATGAGGTGAACAATCTCGTGACGAAATTTTGATCATAATAAATGTAGCCAAAACTACCGTTTAACTTGCATTTTCTTGTTTGCTTAATTTACATAATAAGAAAAACAAAATTTTACAATTTAAACAATATCTATGGAATGCAGAAATTTGAATAATTTGTTGATACTAAAACAAAAACACTGCAAATAATTAGCATAGGGAAATACCTTTTTTATCCTATATTTTTACTGAATTTATCTATATTCTTTAATATCGTTTTGAACTTGAACTTTTTTCGTACAAGGAAGTGCTAAATAAATTCATCGTCATCAATTTAAAGGAATACTCTGATTTTTTGGACTTTCATACAAAGTACAGTTTCGTCATACCCATTGTTTTATCCTGACATTTCCCGTGCATTTCCATAAAAAACGTCTTTTTACTAAAACTTTTCAAAGTCCGTGGGGAAATCCCTCCCCCTTTGTTTCCTGAAAATTAAACAAAATTTTTTAAAACAATGGCATTTTACTAAAAAATCACACAAAATTCAAATTTTCATTTGCATAGTTTTTATTGTTGCAAATATTTTCTTTCACACGTTGACTAAGACTTTCTTTGAACATCAACTTACTATACGACTTTTTCTACTTTTTTTTTTAACTTTAAGTCTATTGTTAACTTTTTATTCTCCAAACGCAAATTTTCAAATCCCACCTCAATGATTCTCACGTGATACGTTTTTAGTGTATAAAAAATGAAAAAATACCTGTTCTTTTATTAACTGGAAATTGCTTCCTGCTTTACATTTTTATTACAGTAATATATTAAGCTTCGTTTATTACTTGTAAAAGAAATTTAAAACCATGGCAGTAACAGTAATTGATATAATTCGGTGGATAATAATTTTTGCATTATTATTCTTTCATTTTACTGTAATGGTTTTTATTTTTTATATGAAAAAAGTTCGAAAAAATAAAATGTATGATTCTTCATTTTATCTTTTGTATATTATGGCATCTATGGCAGATATTGCAAGTTTATGGGTAAATATTTTGACATTGAAAATTATTAAAATTGATGCATGGAAACCATGGTTTTATGCAAATCCAGATTGGGTTCGGTATATTTGGCTAGTCTCAGGTTTTTGTCTTTATTATCAATCATTATTGCATTTATCAATTGCAATAAATCGAGTATGGACATCTTTTTCATTTGTTGCAAAAAGTGATACGTTGCCACTTTGGGGTGGAAGGATTATTTGGGTTTTACCATTTATTTCAATTGCAATTTTATCACCACGTATTCCTGGACGTGCGGTTTTTGTTTATACAGCTGAAGGCGAGCTAGCTTCTGGATATGTTGATACTTCTGTTGCGCTTGTAAGTTTATCTTATACACTTTACACGAAAATAATTATTTTTATTTTTAGTATCATTCAATTGCTGGCCCTGCGGTTGTTGTTTCAACATGTGCAGTCTCTTTTGTTCTATCAATCATTACAATGTTACGATATCGACAAATTTCAAAACAATACACAACTGTTTCATCCACGATGAAACAAGACATACTACTTTTTGGACAAGCTTTTGTTGTTTTGTTATTTCAAGTTGCACTTGCAGCATATTTTGGAATGAGGGTTATTGCAACAATTCAAAGCTTACCGGCTTTACAAGCATTTGCATTAATGTGTTATGAATGGATTTCAGACGCAGCAAACTTATGCAATCCAATTTTGCTTCTTATTCTTTGCAAATCTATTCGAAGTGATTACGTTAATTGGATTTTTTTCCGAGGTCCGGGTATTAAAATTGTTTCAATCACAATCACACAAACAAGAATTCAAAGCGTTCATAATCAAGTGAAACATGTCTAATAACTTATTGTTTTCTACCCCCGCTTTTTTGAAAAATAAATTTACATTTTCGTATTTCGTAAGTATTTTGTGATTGTTTGTTTTATTTAATTTTTAATAAAAGGTTTTTAAAATTGTTCACTGTGTGCGAATATTTTTCAGTTTAAGTGTCAAAAGTGACTTACGAAAAATGATAACAATGATTTGTTGCTTCTTTCTTCCCCGAAACAAGTGAAACAAATTTTTTTCAAAAGAACTTTTTTTAAGGAGAAATGATTGAAACCTAATGAAATATTTGTTGTCATGACATCCATACCTTTTGGCTTGGTGGACAGCTTGTTTCAATAAATGATGTTTCAACAATATTGGAAACAAACTTGTTTTTTTTCCTTCCTTTTTTTACACGCGTTTATCAGTTGTCAAAAGAGTAAATGTTGAGTACTTTTTAAGTCCATTATCGTTCATTTTATTTTCATTAATTGACTTTTGTCAGACATTAAAATTTTTATGTCTGAGAAAATGAATGAAAAAACTGATTATCTGATGTTTAAATGATTATAAGGATGATAAAATTTGATCAAAGCACATAAGATTTGAGACAAAAATAAAAAAAAGTGATAAAATAAATACAGTAATTTTTATCTCCACACAATTTCAAAATACCCAAAAATGCATGTTTTTATAAAACTCAGTGTCAGAAACGTCAACATTTAATTTCAAGAGTATTTACGTAGGAAAATAAACAGCTTCCACAAAAAAAACAGAAAAAACAAGAATAATTGGATAAATATTACTTTTTATTCGAAAAAGATTTTTGTATTCTGACATTCGTATTATAATTAAGCAGATAAAAATATTCTCGTTTGAATTGTGCACAAAAATTGCCAAGTATTATTTAAAAAGCCAAAAAAGTAAAATATTTTTTCGGTATCGAAAAAAAATAAGCTGAGAAAGATGTTTTCACATGATAAACTTGTGACCTTTTACATTTTTCTTATCAATGAAACAATGTTTCCATATTTTTTTTTACCTAAACTGTCAAATTTGTTTTGTTTTTTTCTCTTCTTTCAAGACAGAATTTTTGGCTTCACAACCGTTCTTCTCTTTTTTGATAAGTGATTAAAATTAATCAGCTGTCAAAAAGAAAAGAACGTTTAAAATTTGTGTACTTTTGAAAATTTACTGCCGTTCATTTTATTTCATTAATTTTCTTTTTTGAGACATTTTAAAATTTATGACTGTGAAAGTCAAAAAAATAAGGAAAAATGTGTTATCTCATAATTAAAAGAAGGTAATGCCTTTTGAACAAAGCACAAAAAAGGTGCATTACACTAATATAAAAAAAATTTTGATAACATTAATACTGTAGTTTTTATTCAAAATGTATCAAAATAACCCAAAAAAAAATCTTTTCTGATTAAATATGTTTCTTAAAAAAATAGAAAAATTTAAGAAAGCAAAAATCCAACATTTTCATATCAACGAAGCTTGAAAAATTCAAATTTTAATGCTAGTGGAAATTTGGTCTCTGCATTCAAATAATTAAAATTTATTCTTAATTTTTAAACTTAAAAGTTGTTGGTTTTTCTTAAAAATTAATATTCTAAACCCTTTTGAAGTTTGTGTTAGCAAAAAACTTTTTTTAAAAGTCAATAATTTATTGCAATTTAAAATTTACACGCTTTTACAATTAGAAAAAAATTGTCGTTTTTTTAAACATTTTTATACATTTATTTACAAAGCACGTCAAGTTAGGTAATTCAAAAAAAAAAGAATTTGCTAGAAAAAAGAAACTGTAAAAATCAATCAATCGCTGCGAGACCAAATGAGCGTCTTATTTTTTCTTTTTTCTTTGAAAAGTCTTGCGTTTTTTTTGAACAAAATATTGAACACGATATAATTTTTTTTGCATTTTTAACTATTTTTTTTTTAAAAAAAAGAAAAATAAAAATTTTAAACATAGCTAGCTATACATTAAAATCATCACAATCAATATTGTCAAAATCATAATTTGTTGTTGTTGTTGTTCGTAAAATAAAACCGAGGTTTAAAGGGAAATATAGTATGGCTTAAATTAAACTTAATCGAGGTCACAAAGATAAATTGCTGTTATATTTCTCCCCGGGCACAGAAATATTTTGTTCAAAAATAAACGCAAGATTTTTCAAAGAAAAAAGAAAAAATAAGACGCTCATTTGGTCTCGCAGCGATTGATTGATTTTTACAGTTTCTTTTTTCTAGCAAATTCTATGTTTTTTTGAATTACCTAACCTGACGTGAAAGCCGATCTTAATTGAGCTTGTTGTTGCTGTTGCTCTTGTTGTTGAAGTTGTTGTTGAAGCTGTTGTTTAAGGGGTGCCATATTTTTTCCTTTAGTTATAATATTCCATGAATTTTCACAATTTCCAATCATTACACGTACTCCTGTTGCACCATCCGATAAAACTGATGGAAAAACTTGTTTTCCATCAATTTTAAATTCAGAATATGGAAAACAAAAAACTTCTTTCATTCCAATCTTTTTTGTAATATGATATGATGCATCTGCCAAGCAATATGTAATATAATAATTACAATTATATTTTTCAAAATCAATAAATGATTGATAAAACATATATGATAAAAGTCCAAAGCCATTATAAGCAGGCATAATTCCACCAGCTTTCATATATCCAATATTTGTAACATCAGATGGAAGAAATTGTCCTGTTTGTTTTAAGCATTCATTTAAAAGTACATAAATTTTATTTGCTTTTGCATTATTATATGGGCCATTTGCAAATTCTGAAATATTAAAACAAATTAGAAACAAAATTTTCGAATTTAACAAAAACTTTTTTTGGAAAAAATCAAATTTTCAAAAATTTTGATCATGTTATCAATTTAAAAAATTCTTACCTTCGGAATAATCACTTTTATATTCAAATTTTGGATTTTTTAATGAAACTCTGCCATCAAACATTTCTGATAATTCATCAGCAGTATGAACTCTGTTAATCAGGAAACCAACCAATTCGTTGGTGGCATTATCAAAAGCGGCACATGTGGCATTCTTTTTTAGAACAATTGATAAAGTATCATATGCTAGCTTTTCAGTATCTTCGTATGTGGTATCTGAAAAATTTTTTTATAAATTTTAAACACAAAATTTTTTTGTAAAAAACTTACTTAATGAACCCCACATTGAATTAGTTTTAACAAAAAGATAATTATAAAATGCTCCAAAAAGTTCAAAATCTTTTGAATCAATTTTTTCAATTCTAAATGATCCACCAGCTTTTGAAGAATATGCTGGATTAATTATTTCACGATCACCAGGCATACGATTATCCAAAAATATTCCATTTTTATATGCCGAAACAGGTGATACTGGAGCAGCTTCAACCGGTTTTAACGCAGCATGCATAAAACGTTTTCCAATAACATTCTTAACAAAATTTTGTTTTACAATAAACATCTTTTTTTTTTCTAATCACTAATTTTTAGGTAAGAAAAAAGAAGTGTATTAAAAATCGCAACATTTTTACCCTTCTTAAATACCACCCAAAAACGTTTTTTTTTCTCGGTTAAAAAAAACGTGAATTTTTTTTTATGTTTCTTTTTTTACCACCCTCTTTTTTTATTTAATGTAAACTTTAGCCTTTTTTATTGTTGCGTTTTTTTAATGACTTTAATGAATGTAAGTGTGTGTGTGTATTAAAGTACCGAAACACATCAGAGTAATGAAAAAAGTTCAAGAAAGTCGTTTATCACAAAAAAGGCAACAGTAAAGAAAAAGAAACAGAAAAAGAAGATGATAAGGTTAGGTCATTTGAGACCATTTTTCTCTTGGGGTATTTCTTTTCAGCAACTTGTGATGAGAGTGCCATGTTGTAATATTTTTGTTACACATAAACAAAAGTGTCTTTAAACTTTAAAATGTTACTTTAAAATAATTTACACTTTTTTGATATACAGTAAAAAGAAAGATTAATTTGACAGTTTGAGACATTTATTTATGTGTGGTAATCATATGAACAATTTTTTATGTTAAAAAAACTTTTTAAGTAATCAAAATTCTTTGTGATAAATCTTCTGTTTTTGTTGATGTTTTGTGACTTTGAAGGTCATTGTTGCCATTGTTATTGAAAAATGGTTTTTTTTTTTTCAGAAATTCACGTACAGTTTTCCCAAAAGAGACACAATGGTTTTTGAGCTTTTAAGGAAAAAATTTTTATGCTTTAAGAAATCGAAAATCAAAAATGCAAAAACAGTAAACATCAAAAATTGTGGTTATTTGTTTTAGAAAGAATTTTGAAAAAAACATTAAATGCCGTTAAAAAGCAATAATTTTATGTTAAACATAGGAATTTATAGTTTATTTAAAATTTAAATTTTGCTGTTTATTGTCTAAAATTGTATTCAAATTTTTAGCAAACAATACTTTTAAAGAGACAAACATAATTTCACAAAAATGATGAAACCGAAAAATGTCAAGATTTTTTTTTTTGTATTTTTTTCTCGTATGTTATTTAAATATTAATATCATTAGAACATGTAAAAAAGTTTGGTGTATGTTCCTAACTTATACGCAAACGTATCAAATTTTCATTAGCAGTTAACTTTCAACACAAAAATGCTTCACAACAGGATATCCAGAAAAAAAAACTTTGATCTTTCGGTTTTTGTGACCTCAAAAATAGTATCGATAGAAAAAATTGACACTAATCAAATTCTGATAATTTTTTATGTTTTTCCATGATCATGGACATAATAGAGTTTAATAGCCATAAAATTCCTCCAAATAAAAAAAACTTGTGACCTTTCAAAATTCACGTGTATCTTTTTTCTTATCAATGAAAAAAATGTTACCTTTTTTTACGTAAACTTTGACCAAACTTGTTTCCTTTTTCTTTGTCTTCTTTTTAAAGACAGACATTACAACCGTTCTTTTTTAGACAACTGATTAGAAATAAATCAGTTATCAAAAGAGTAAATGTTGCGTACTTTTTAAGTCCATTATCGTTCATTTTATTTTCATTAATTGACTTTTGTCAGACATTAAAAATTTTTATGTCTGAGAAAATGAATGAAAAAACTGATTATCTGATGTTTAAATGATTATAAGGATGATAAAATTTGATCAAAGCACATAAGATTTGAGACAAAAATAAATAAAACTGATAAAATAAATACAGTAATTTTTAATACCAAATATTGTTAAAATACACCATTGTCCACGTTGGAATCAGTTCCACTCTTTTTGTTCAGCCAAAAAATGGATTGGCATTGTGTTCTTTTAGTTTTTATTTTTTTTATTAAAAAAACGAAAAAAAATGAGCACAATCTTTAACAACTGTGCCTGATCTTATGTTAACTTTTCATGCCTTTTTATATTAATATTATTTATCAGCATAAAATACTGAATGGGATATAAGATAATTTTGAAAAAAAAATGTATGTAATAAACTAATATAAGATCAGGCACAATCGTAAAAGATAATGCTCAGTTTTTTAACAACAAAATAAAAAGAAAACAGTGTGCCAAAGCATTTTTTGACTGAAAGCTGATTCCAAAGTGTTTGTTTGATAAATTTTGTATCCAAAACACTCGAAACGAAAGAAATTTTTTAAATTTTCATGCTTCACATGCACGATGTACATAAAGGTTCTCTTCAAATTTGACCCAAATGTTACTGATCTTTATTTTCAAGACCCTTAAATAAAATTATTTTCTTATTTTTTGAAGTATTTTGTACTTTATTTTTTAAGTTTTGACTAAAAAACTGTTTTTAACTTTGGCAATAGCACTCTTTTTACTTTCGAAAATACGTGACTTTTGATAAAAAAAATGTTATTATTCAAAAATGACAGCTTGTTTTTAAATTCCGCAAAAAAACTTTATTTGTTTTTCAAGTTTACGTACGTAATTGCAAGAGAATGATTATTCCCATAAGTACATTTTCAACAGAATAAAAACTTAAAATGTACTCTCTAAAAATAAACAAACTTCGCAACATTTTGAAAAAAGTAAATCCATAAAATAAACAAACAAGAAAAAGTGGACATTTTTTGCAGTTTATTGCAACATGGTATACGTAAAAAAAGTTAAAAACGTGCACTTAAGAACAAAAAAAATATGTAAAGTTTTCAAAGCTATATTTATTTACTAATTTAAAAGTACAAAACAATTTACAAAAAAATTCTTTCTTGAAAATTTATATATGTGATTTTTAACTAACGTATCTAAAAAAACAGTAATACCTTTTCAGGAATAAAAAAGCAAAATTTGAGTCAGGCTTCAAGATAACCTTCAGATACAATATCTTCAGATATGAAAAAATTCGCGTTGTAATCACCTGTTCAGTCAAAAAATGCTTGTGTTTTTTTTCTATTTTTTTTGTTTAAAAAAATGAGCATTATTTTTTACGATTTTGCCTGATCTTATATTAGTTTTTTGCATACATTTTTTTTCAAAACTCTCTGCTCTCACACTCGGTTTTTTATTCTGATTAATAATATTAATATAAAAAGGCATGAAAAGTTAATATAAGATTAGGCACAGTCGTTAAAAATATTGCTTGTTTTTTCCTTTTTTTTAACAAAAAAACTAAAAGAACACAATGCCAACCCATTTTTTAACTGTACAGAAAGAGTGGAACTGATTCCAACGTGCATCGGTTCCACTTTTTCTGTAAATACACAATTTATCAATGAAATATTTATTAATTATTTCGACAATTTGTGTAAATTTAAAATGACTGTATTTATTTTATTACTTTTTTTATATTAGTGTCGAAAACTGTTTTTTGTACTTTTACTTAATATCATTAATTTCTTTTAATCATAAAATCAAAAAATTACCAATTTTTCAAGTCAGAAATTTTTCCGTCTGACAGTATTTAATTTAATGAAAAATAATGAACGGTTATAAATTTTAAAAGAAAACATAGTTAAAACGTTCTTTTCTTTTTTTTGACAGCTGATTAATTTTAATATCACTTTTCAAAAAAAGAAGAAAATTAAGGATTGCGTTTTTAATGCAACGCGGATTTTTTCATATCTGAAGATATTGTATCTGAAGGTTATCTTGAAGCCTGACTCAAATTTTGCTTTTTTATTCCTGAAAAGGTATTACTGTTTTTTTTTTGATACGTTAGTTAAAAAATCTAATTTATCTAATTTTTATTGTTTTTAATTTTTTTGTTTTTAAATGCGTTTATTTTTTCAATAAAAATGAATCACACAACGAATATCCTTTAACAAGATAACGCTCATTTTTTCTTTTTTTAACAGAAAAAAAACACAATACCAAAGCATTTTCCGACTGAACAGCTGATTCCATTGGGATTTAAAAGGTTTTTAACAAAACTTACATTTAAAGGACCAGCATAAAAGTTGTCGACATGATGTCCTGATCCACCCCATGATTTTGGGATGATATGACAAGCTTCATCTCCAGGGAGATAATGTTCTTTTAATGCAAATCGAACATTTTGTTGAGCTCCAGTTCCAATTTCACTATTGATATCAACTTGTCCATAAGCATAACGAATTCTTCCGTCAGTAGCGGGTGTAATATTTGGAACCAGGGTTGTTAAATCCCCGGGAAATCAGAAAAATCGGGAAATTTCCCGGGAAATTTCCCTGGAATTCCCCGGGAATTTCCCGCTAATTTCCCGCAAACCCAATTTTTCAGATTTTACATATCGCACCCGAAAAATTGAAAAACATGATTCACGAGTAACTACCCTTTTTTTACCTATATTAATTCGTTCTAATTATTTTTAAAGCTAAAAAAATCTATTATAATTAAAAAAAATTAGAATTTTTAAAAAATTTTGGTAATTATATACCCAAAATTCCGGGAAATTAATTTCATTTCCCGCAAAAATCGGGAAATTTCCCGGGAATTTCCCTTTGACAACCCTGTTAGGAACATAACCATTTTTAGTTTCTTGCACTTTTTTGCTTCTATCAACGCCGTCATGTTTAAGTATATAAATTTTAATGTTCGCAAACAATGAAATTGAAAAAAAGAAAAAATTTCGAAATTTTAGAAAAGTATAAATGTTTGATACACAACGAACACACCAAAGATTAGTCAAGAAATAAATCTGTTGACAGCAAAAATGCGTTTATTTTTTCAAAAAAAATGAATCACACAACGAATATCCTTTAACAAATAATTAATACAAAAAATAACAAAATTCTTATTAATTAATTTTTTCAACAAAAATGTGGAAGAACAATTTCCCCATTCAAATGTTTTTCCATTTTGCGATTTTCTTCATCGGTCATTGAACGAATTTTATCATTTTGAATTATTTTTCCTTGCTGAAATTTTTATCAAATTTTTAAAATTCTTTTAAACTCAGAAATGGAAAAAAAGAGTTTTAACAAAATCGAAATTAAAACTTTGATCAAACAAAAAATAAACAGTATTACAGTAATTCAAATCAAACCTTATATATGCAATCTCCACCGTTAATTATAATTGTATATTTTCCATCAACGATGACCGTGTTTACAGAAGTTGAAACGCCATTAATATTTGTATTCATCGAATTTGAAGATGAAGATGAAAAAGAAACCATTGGATTTGCTTTAACACAAATAAAACAAATAAAAATCAGAGCAAATAATTTAAACATAATAAAATAATATTTCAAATGTTTTGAATTAAAAAAAACTACAAAATCAATAAACCCAACTGAAAAAAAAGTGTGGAATAAAAACAACAAGACCTTGAAATTTTGGTAAAAAATATTTTTCACTTCTAAAAAAAGGAGTGAGATACATTAATGACAAAAAAACATTTGTTGTAAACTTGTTTTTTCAAAAGAGGCTTTTTTATTTGTTGTATTTTAATCCTTTAACTTTGATTTTGTAGTCTTTTTTAATTCAAAACATTTGAAATATTATTTTATTATGTTTAAATTATTTGCTCTGATTTTTATTTGTTTTATTTAAAAATTTGATAAAAATTTCAGCAAGGAAAAATAATTCAAAATGATAAAATTCGTTCAATGACCAATGAAGAAAATCGCAAAATGGAAAAACATTTGAATGGGGAAATAGTTCTTCCACATTTTTGTTGAAAAAATTAATTAATAAGAATTTTTGTTATTTTTTGTATTAATTATTTGTTAAAGGATATTCGTTGTGTGATTCATTTTTATTGAAAAAATAAAAATTAATTTATTTGTTGCAAATATTTGTTGTGTTCCATAAAATTTTATTTTTTTATTTGTCTTCAAGCCTTCGAAAGCAAAATAGGTTCAATAACAACTTTTTCTATATTTTTTATTGTTCCTTACATTTTTCTCCATTTAACAAAGATTCAAGCCGATTTGACCTTTTTAAAAATTTAGCATTTTTAATGCCATAAATGTTAACTAATACACAAAAATGTTGGAAAATGCAACTAAATATTTAAAAACATTCTATTTAGCCCTGTCAAGCGTTGGACAAAAGGCGGCAACGTGTTGACACTATGTACAATACGTTGGCAAAATCTTTTTTTTGATTTTTTTGTAAAATTGTAATAAGGGGTATCCAAAAAGTATTGTGACATATTTTTTTTGTATTTAAACACATTTTAAAAATTGGCAACGTGTTGGCAGCCCTGACAGCGTACTGACGGCCCTGCCAACGCGTTGTACACAGTGTACAGTGCGTTGTTTATATATTTTCAATTCAATTTAATATCAAATTGTTCTGTTTTGCGACGCCCCGGGGCGCTCGCAGTTGCCCGCCGCGGGCGGCGAGCGGGGCGCCGGCGTTTTTTTTTAAAGATGCGGGCGGGGCGCGGGCGGCTAAAAATGCAAAAGCAGAACACTGAATAAGAATTCTTTGTCTCTTTGAAAAGAAATTAAAAAAAGTAAAAAAAAATACAAAACAAAATAATGATAAAAAAAATCTTCAGTTTCTGTTCCTTTTTATCTTCACGATTTACATCAACATATTACCCGTTTGCTCATTGAAAACTTTTTTAATTGTCAGGGAAAACCTAATATTAAATTTTTTTATTGTTGCAGCAAAACAAATTTTGCTTGAGTTTTTTTCTTTTTTTTAAAAATATAAGTAGCCTGAGTACAAGTAAAAATGTATGAACAGAAAATTGAAAAAATATGTACACTGAAAAAAAACTATCTTATTTACTCCTACAACTGGATCAGTATTTACTACTAAAAGGAGTAAATACTGACCTATTTTTGTTTAGGAGTCTTCATATTTTGCCCCTAACTTGACATAGACTAACATTTACTCCCAACAAGGATGGTATTTACTACTAAAAGGAGTAAATATAGCCCTTTTTTGTTTAAGGGAAAAATACGAAGACTCCCATTTTTTTCAGTGTAAGATTTGCCATTTCAGGAATTTAAAAAGATCTTTATTTAATAAATTTGACGTTTATTGCCAGTTTGCAACAATATTAAACACTGAAATTAACGAAATAAATTTCACTTATATCGTTTTATTTATTTATACAAATTTCATTATTCAAATTTGATTTCATAAATTTTTTCGTTGATCTTGATTTCGACATTCAACACCTAAAACAACATTTTAATGACATAAAAAACACTTTTTGTTCTAGTTTATAGAAGCCTTATACAAATTTTTCATACAACGATTTATAAAATATTATTATTTAATTTCAAAAAAAGAAGACAAACCTTTGTAGGAAGATCGGTTGGAGAAATGTCATGACTAATGCTTTCATAACAATTATTAAAATGATGATAGTCAAATTCCTAAAATAATTAATTTACTGTATATTTTGCTACGAAAAAGATAAAAACTTTACCGTTTTAAGACACGGAATCTTAGTAAAAGTAACAGTGAATCGGTACAAATATTCTTTTCCAACATGTTCCACTCCTGATACCATGATTTTGGTTGGAACATCGTAATAAGGATCATTGGATTCAGTGTTGTATTTTTTTATAATATCCATGATGTAATCCTTAATCATATATATAGTTATATAACCTATTAAAAGAAATCAACTTACTTTATCATTTATTGGACCTTTTAAATGATTATGGTCAGGATCAACCCCTTGAAACAAATTTTCATTGATTGCACCGACACCACTTACAAGGAACAAAATTAGAAGAAACATGTTTCTGAGATAAAAAAATTGTAATTTTTGAAGAAAGTTTCACACGTTTTTCAAAATTTTAAAAATCATACAATGAAAAATGTCTCCACCACAATCTTTTTATAATGCCACGGTGTTTTTAAAAGCAACATTTTAGTATCTTTCAGACTTTTAGAGTTTTTTATGCAACTTCTGAAAGTCTTTAAAAGCTTTTTAAGTGATATAACTAAAAAGTATCTACGAGCTTTTGTAAAAAATGCGTATCTGAACAATTATCAAAAATTTCTTTACTTAACAGTGCTAAAACAGCGTATTTCCGAAATTTAAAAAAGTTTTTATTTGTTAAAAGTTTTTGATAGATAAATTTATTGTTTATTGCCATTTTAAACAAAAATATTCAACACAGAGATTGATAAAATAAAATTTTGTTTATTGTTTATTTTCGTAAAATATATTAATTTTCAAATATATAAAAATTTTAGGGCCATATACAAAAACGAAACTCAAATTACGATATTTTTGGCAATTATGAAAAAAACTCAGCAGAGATTTTTGATATTGATGATATTACATGAGAGCTAATTCCACATCTCCATCATTCCCACTTTCTGTATTGTCGTTTTCTTTTCTTTTTTGAAATGCACCAAACGAAATTGAAAATAAAGTAATCCCAAAAAGAATTACAAGTAATGTACAGCTTCCACCAATTGTTGGACATTGTGTTTCGTCAGAATGTAGCAAATTAATTGATGCGATTAAACCCCATATTTCAACACCAAGAAAAGTTGCCTGAATTAAGCTTTAAAATTAAAATTTATTCACATTTTTTTCTAACCCAAATAATAAAAATAATTATTCCTTTCCCAGAGCTTTCTGTACAACTTCCATTATAAACATAAAACATCCCATTTACAATATCACATAAAATTCTGAAACCAAAATAAATCATTGAAATTTTTGCCATTTCATTTGCCCATGAAACCTTAAATAAAAGTGCCCAATATCCAATAATAAAACCTGCAGCAATAAAACAATAACAAATTAAACCGCAACAAATTGCAACCTTTTTCTCCATTTTATTTTAAAATAATGATATTTAAAAAATTTTTAACAAAGTTTAAGTTTGAAAAGAAATGCTTACAAAATGTAACAACAATAATAGAATTTTTGCTAAAAAAATTTTAAGCATTGTCTGATTTAGATTTTTTTAAAGAGACAAAGCTTTCATTGTTCGTGGAAAAAAAGCCTTAAAAATACAATGTTAGTCATAGCTCTTTTGTTGTTTTTACATTTTGTAACAAATTTTGAGGGAAAATCCAAAAATTTAGATATTAATACTGACTTTTTATGTTCAGAAAAAGTGTTAAAAAAAGTTGAAATTTTTATGTTGTAAAATCAAAAGTTCGTGTAAAAATTGTTATTTTTAAATATGCAATAGTTTATTCATTCGTTTAAAGTTAACAAGAAATCAACAGTCAACAATCAACAAAGTCATAAAGCTTTTATATTAAATTTATACTTAAACACGGACTTTACGGTAACCACCAGCATTGCTGCCACCACCGCTGTTTCCCCCACCATTTCCATAATCTCCAGCTCCAGCGCCACCGCTGCTACCTCCATGACTTCCAGCACCACCACGTCCACCATGGGCTCCACGGCCACCTCCATTACGGTCGGGGCAAGGACAATATTCAGCATCATGTCCAACAGAGCCTGCACCTCCTTCAGGTCCAGTGTCTCCATCTGGGCCGGCTGGGCCTTGGAATCCTGGAGCACCTGCGGGTCCAGCCTCACCTGGTTTACCTGGGGCTCCTGCTGGTCCTTGATCTCCAGCTGGTCCTTCATCTCCTTGAGCACCGGGATTTCCACGAGGTCCTTTACGAGCAGTTGGTTTGTCAGCATCATTACCTTTGTTTCCAGCTTGGCCGGGTTTGCCATCAGCTCCTATAAAAGATATAAATTTAAATATGTCAATGATAAATGTGTTACTTACCAGGTGCACCAGGTGGTCCTTGCTCTCCAGGAGTTCCTGGGAATCCATCATTTCCAGGGAATCCAGGTGAACCTTTAGGTCCACGCATACCACGGATACCAGGTCTTCCGGCTGGACCTGCTGGTCCGGGAGGTCCAGCAGGGCAGTTGAAAGTACCAGCTGGAGCTTCTTGATGAATATCATCAGCACCTTGTCCATCTTTACCATCTTGTCCGGGAAGACCATCTAAACCATCAGGGCCAGCTTCACCAGCAGGTCCATCTGGGCCAGGTGGACAAGTTGATTTAGCTTCACAACGGCATTGTTGATTATTTGGTGCACCATTGTTTCCACTTGGACCACCATTTCCAGGGAAGTTAGGGTGTTGTCCAACTCCAGGAAGGTTAGGTTGTCCAGAGCCACCAGGTCCTGAGGGTCCATTGCCACCAGGTCCAGAAGGTGAACCATATCCACCGGGTTGTGAGGGTTGAGTTCCAGATGCACCATATCCACCATATGATTCACGTCGAATACGATTTGATGGTGTTCCAGCACCCATTTTAACCATATTTCTCCAGAGGTCATCAGAAAGTACCTTGAATCCATCCATTTCAGCATCGAGTTCAGCCCAAATTGATTGAACTTCCGAATAGATTGATCCAATGGCGAAGAGACATGCAAGAAGGGTTACCCCTGAAAAGGTAATTGCCCCGACTGTTGCTTTGTTGACCGACATATTTGAAGATGTCGACCGACTGGTAAAAATCTAAGAATTCAAAAATCCTTTTATAGGTGCTTTCATGACGTTAAATTGACACGGATCAAAAATAAAAACGAGAAGAAGGAGGAGTTGTGTCAAATGACGGAAGTTAAGTTAATCAAATGATATCCTTTTCAAATATTATTTTATCTTTCACTGTTGTTGTAATAATCTTTAAAAAAATGAATAACCACAGCGGGCTGAAAAAAAAGAGAGAGAGATAAAAAAATAGGCTGCGTTCCACTTTATTTTTTTTTGCGCAGAAAAAATAATAAAAAAACATGCGAGAAATTATGAAAGGAGAAAAAAAAAGTATATGCTTTTTTGGATTTGAAAAAAAAACGTTGGATGGAAGGAAGCCCTCCGGCACTGGAATATATCCAAAAATAACAATGATAAAAAAAATTATTTTAAGTTTTATAATAAAAAAATATAAAATAATTAATAACACTGGCAAATTTTATTCTAAATTTCAATGCACAATTTTTTTCAAACAACAAAATTAATGACACTTTCTCAATATTTTGTGAAAAAACAGTTTTAGTACTGAAAATAAATTTGGCGTAAAACAGTTAACTAACTTAACCCGATTAGTAAAATTAAATCTATCTGGGCAAAATACTGTTAGGTGACTTTTTGATATACAAACATAACATTTTCGATTACAATCTTTTATTATTTTATATATTTGGTTTCAAATTTTAAATCTGCTGCATTGCCTACTTTTTATGTATTGAAATTTTAAATAAAAGCTTGCATTTTTTAAAAAACAGAAAAAAAAACGGCGGTGTAACGCAAATTTAAAATTTTAATTGTAAAATGCGGTTGTGTAAATCAAAAAGAATACGCAATTTTAAAACTTAAAATTTAACATAAAATTTTTTAAATTTGTAATATTTGAACAGAATAATAAGAACATTTTTTATTAAACATGCAACATTTTCCATTAAATTTTAAAAAGAAATTGTTTTAAATAAGACACATTTTCGCAAAATTTTAAAAACAAGTTACATCTTTGTCATTTTTTTTATAAATTTTTTTTTAAATATGCAACATTTGTGGAAAATTTTTTGTTTGATTCGATTTAGTTCACCAAAAAACAAAGAATTTATTATTTAATTTGCAAAAACTAATAATAAAAATTATTTATATCTTTTTTTGTATTTATTTGTTTTAAAAAATTTTAATTATATCACAGATAAAAATTTTGCACAAGTGTTGCATATTTAAAAAATTTTTTTCAAAAATTTTTTTACCGGTTTTGCATATTTAAAATAGTTTATCGAAATGTCGCATATTTAAATAATTTTTTTAACAAAATTTTGTATTTAAATAAACATTGTTTTAAAAAAAATTCTTTTATTAAAATGCTTAAATGTTACATGTTTAAAAAAAAGTACAATTTATCTTTTTCCACAAATATTGCATATTAAAAAAATTTTAAATTTGCGTTACACCGCCAAAAAAACATTTTCATTTAATGCAGTTACTGGATATGATGGAGCCAAGAAAATCGTTTCTTAAAATTTAAAACATACAACATTTTTGCACAAATTTGGTTTTTTTGTTTTTTTAATTTTTGTGAAAGAATCATTTTACTTCAATTCTAAAATGCATTTTTATTTGAATATTTTTGGTGTGAAAAAAATGACATTTCAACAAAAACATCATCAGCAAAAAATGAAAATATGTAAATTTTTGATATATACAATGAATGAAAAAAAAACACATTAAAACATTTTCAAAGAAACATAATGCTTTGCTTTGTTTCGACGGTTTGTTGTTCGTTCTTCAGTGAAAAAAGAGTAGCTTCTTTTTTGTTAGGAAAAACAGAGCACTGAACCATAGTTGTTTAAAAACAATTTTTTTTGATTCAATTTGTGAGTCTGACGATTTTGATGATATTTTTGCGCGCCAAATATTTTTCCTACCGTTTTTTAAAAAATCTTTTTTTACAAGAATATTTTTTCAGAGTGTGACAATTGTTTGATATTTTGAGTAATTTCTTTCGTAACTTTTTTTTACAAAATGTCAACGACCATCAAGCGAAAATATGCCAATGTATGATTTTAAAATTTTCTAACAATTTTTCTGTTATTTACATTTTTATTTTCAGGATGATTGTTATCCCATTCTAATGGATTGGACGATAAGCAAAACAAAGTTGTCTGAAAATGATAATAGTTTTTTCAACACTCCATATTCAAATGAAACTGAAAATTTACCTGGTGTAAAATATTACCTCAGAATGTATCCTAAAAGGGCTTCTGATTCTGGAACATGGGTTTTCTTACATATAATAATCCCATCAAGCATGATCATAAATGTCGAAGCAACAATCTCCTGCAAAACTGCAAATTTTGACGACACCTTGACATATAAATATACTGAAACAGAGGGATACGGTTCACGACTTTGTTTTTTTAATGAATTATATGACCCTGCGAAAAATTTTATTGTAAATAATCAACTTGTCATTTTATTTAACGCAACTTTAAAAGTTGAAAATTCTGATCCAATTATTCCAAAAATTTTGAAAGGTGAAAGCTTGGGCTGGAAATTATGGAATAATGAAGAGGATAAAGATGCTACAATTGCCGTTAATGGAATGGAAATTAAGGTTATCACTTTCGTTTTTATTTGTTTTCAAATCAAAAAAATTTTTTAGGTTCATAAATGTGTTCATAAACAACGTTCTACCAAATTCGATTGCCTTTTTAAAGTTAAATCTGAAACTGCAAAAAAGAAAAATATTGTTGTCAAAAAACATACCTATGATACTGTAAAAGAATCCATTATGTTTTGTTATGATATTCAAAGTTCTGAAATTCTTACGGCTGAAGATGCAACAAATTTAATGAAATTTGCTCATGAATATCAAATTAATGATTTAAAGGTAAATTTCCTATTTTAACATATTTTTTTATACGTTTTTTTACAGAAAAACATGGAAGAATTTTGTATCGAAAATTTATCCGTTTCAAATGCAGTTATGTTTTCAAATTCATCTCTTGAAGTTGAAGCTGAAATGCTTGAACGAAAATGTTTTGATTTTTTATTGAAATGTTTAAAAGATGGAACTGCAGTTAAAGATATTGAAAAATTGGATGCTGGAATGAAAGAAAAAATATTTCTTCAAGGTTTCACTAAATCAATGCAAGATGTTCAAAATTTTTTTAATTAGACTGTTAATTTTTCAAACCATATCTTTTGTTGCATTTTTTTGTTATTCTGTTTTTTATAAAATTTTTATTGAACTCAGATTAATTTGTTTTTTGCTGTTGTTTTAGTTAAAATTAAAAAATCAAGTGTTCATGTTTTTAAAAATGTTGATTATCTTTTGCCAAATTGTGTTTTAAATGAGACGTTTTAACAAAAGAAAAAAATCAGAACTAAAAAACTTTTTGCTACCCTTTCTTTTCTTTTTAAAAACATTACAGTAATAATGAGAAACAGACAGATATGAAAATTTTCAATCAATAACATTTTCTCCGCTTTCTTTTTTGGTTGGTTAAAAAAAGCTTTTGAATTTTTTTGTTTTCTATGTAATTAAGGTCAGCCTTGCTCGTGTTCAGGTTTTTAAAAATTTTGATTTTCTTTGGTCAAATTGTGTTTTTTAAAATGAGACGTTTTAACAAAAGAAAAAAATCAGAACTAAAAAAAGGTTTTTGCTACCATTTCTATTGAATTCTTTTCTTTTTAAAAACATTACAATAACAATAAGAAACAGGCAGATGTGAAAATTTTCACTCAACAACATTTTCTCCGCTTTCTATTTTGATTGGTTAAAAAAAGAACTTTTGAATTTTTTATTATATAAAATAGTCAAAGGAAACTCTGAGTTTTTATTGAAAGTGAAAACAATAATTATTTAACTTAAATGTGCAAAAAAATCATTTCATCTTTCAGCTGCAAAAAAAATTTGTTTTCAATTTAACCATCACATTTCAATGAATCATATTTTTCCTTTTCTTTTCCTTCGAATTAAAAATGTGAGTGATAGTCGGCATGGACAAACTTAAGAAGATCCAAAAATTGTAAAACAGACAAAAAAATAGGACAACATCTTCACCGTTATTTGACTTTTTAACGCCTATTTTTGCATATTTTTAAAATGAAGTAACACAAATGAATGGAAGAAAAATAGTTGAGGCAACACAGGCTGGAAAAAAGGTGTTGCAGTGCATCACTTTTTTCCCATTCGAAAGAAATAAAAGTATGCTAAAAAAATTTAAAAAGGAGACTTTTTTCGGCAGTCTGAAAAATGTATGAGAAAAAAGCCGCAGCATTGTGATTTTTTTGTTCAAGCTTCTTTAAAGGAGGCGGACCTTGATCCATTTTATAAAAAAAAAGAATTTCGAAATATTTTTTTTTTCTCCAACCCTTCGATATTCGTGATCAGGCAAACTCTTGAAACGAAAAAATATTTCCTTTGGAAGCTGCATTTTCGTTACAAGAGTTTGCCCGATCACGAATATCGAAGGGTTGGAGAAAAAAAAAATATTTCGAAATTCTTTTTTTAAATGGATCAAAAGGTCCGCCTCCTTTAAAAAAATTAATAACAGCTGTTTTTTAGTAATTACACTGAAATTTTATTCCGAAATGAATTAAATCAATGGCATCTAACAAACGAAAATATGAATTTGTAAGTTATTTTTGTTGTCGTAATTTAATACACAAATAACAGAAATCAACTTTTTTAGGGTAAAACATTTGAAGTTTCAGCACGTTTGACGACTGTAAATGTTGGTGACGAAAAAATAGTTAATAGTGAAGTCAAAGAATTATCAAAAGGTGTCAAGTACCGTTTTCAACTTCGCCCAAAGCTTCTCGAAAGTCCTTATGTTTTACTATTTTTGGAAATACCTGATAAGATGCGAATTTCTGTTGATGTTACTTTTTCATACCATTCGATAAAAAGTTCTCGCACAATCATTATTCGCACATGGAATCAATTTTGTACTCAATCTGGTGAATACTGCACGAAACTTTGTTCAAAAGATGATTTTTCAAAGATTTTTAAAGAAAATTCTTGCATAAATCTTATCGTTAAAGCAAACTTTACCTTTTTAAAAGTTGATGATTTTTTAACAAAGAAAGCAAAAATTGAAAGTATTTTGGGGCCAAAATTATGGGAAAATAAAAGTGGAAAAGATGCAAAAATTATTGTTGGCGGAAAAGAAATTAAAGTATGTTTGAGCTTAAAAATTATTTCAAAACTCATTTTTACAACTTTGAACAATAATGAAAAAAAAACACATTGTGAACTAATAATTTGAGATTTAGCAGTTAAACAGATGATGACGAAATCTTTTTTCGATTAATCTTGAGTATTTTTTCGTTTTCAGAGAGAAAAGATTTTTTCAAAATTTAAAAAACTAAAAAACGAAAAGCTTTTTTTACAGAAATTTTTTTAAAATTACTTTAATTGCAGTTAACCCTTTTTGTACCTAGCAAAATCACAATTCATACATCAATTTTCGATTCATATTAGTCTGCTTTATTTTTTTAGTTAAAGGGAGTTTCTACAACTTTCGTACAATTAGTTTTAACCTAATTTTTCTTAGCACGAAAAAATTTTTACAGCTCATATATTTAATTTAAAGGTTCATAAATGTGTTGTTCAAAGTCGATCTGCCCTTTTCAAAGATGTTATTCAAGCTGAAGTAAAAGATGAATCTGGAATTCCACCACCAAAAATAATCAAAATTTCAATGCCAAATTCCGATAGCAAACACGATACAATTTCAATTAATAATTATGGATTTAAAGTTGTTGAAAAAGCTGTAATGTTTTGTTATGATTTTGATTGTTTCCAAGAACATGGCAAAACAATCAATCTTTCTGCGGAAGATGCAATCAACCTTTTTAAATTTGCTCAAGAATTGGAAATCAATGATTTAAAAGTGCGTTTTTTTCGCATTTTTTTCAAAAACTCTAGCAAGATTAAACTAATTTCAGGAAAAGATAGAAGAATTTTGCATTGAAAATTTATCAGCCTCAAATGCATGCATTTATACAAATTCTTCCATTACAATTAAAGCTGAAAAACTTTATCATAAATGTTTTGATTTTCTCTTGAAATCCATGATTGAACGAAATCCTGTTGATGACATTGAAAAATTGGATGCTGGAATGAAAGAAAAAATTTTTCTTGCAGCTTTCGCTAAAGCATAAATCAATTTTTATGTATTCAGTTTTTTCGTTGACAATTTTTATCATATTTGAATCTTTTTAATTTCGTAAAATAAACATTTTTGTTTGATGTGGTGATTAAGAACACAAGAACCGAATGCGAGATAAAAAATATTTTTGTGTCTGGGGTTTGAACCTGTGAAAAACAAAATTTTTTTACTGCGAAAAAAGTGTTTTTCGCCGCAAAAAACACTTTTTTGCAAACAGTTTGCGAATGCGGCACAAAAGTATTTATGAAACAAATGTGTTCCCCGGCTAAACAAAATTAATTTTTTTGTTACTGCGATTCTTGGTACTTTTATAGATTTCCCCCCCCCCCTTTTTTTAAAATTTTTCAAAGTCTTTTTTCTCGGGATTTTTACAAGTCCGAATTTCTTTCCGAACTTGTAAAAATCCCGAGAAAAAAGACTTTGAAAAATTTTTGAAGTTGGAGAGAGCGATGAATAAGCAACCGTTCAGCAAACCGATGAAGATTGAAAAAAAAAAAAAAAGTGCTTTCTCTCCTTTTATAGCAATTTCGTTGATTTTGCTTGATTTCATGTAAATTTTTTCTTGGTGAATGCAAAAAACTTATTAATGATAATGCGGGGGGGATACTATAAAAGATGGCAACTGCCTTCTTTTATAGTATTCCCCCCGCATCTTGCAGTTTAAAAACACGGCAGAAAAAGTACACGGTAGTATTTGTAAGAAAAAAATGTCGGTTATGTAAGCTTCAGGGTGTTTTGAGAAATAATTTTTTGCAAAAATGGGGGGGGGAATACTACAAAAGATGGCAATTGATATCTTTTATAGTATTCCCCCCCATTTTCAAAAATATTTTTCAAAGAATCCATAAATTCATTTTCCGGTTTATTAATAATTTCATAAAAATCACGATTTGTTAAATTTCGAAGTTCATCCATAATTTGGAAAATGGGGAAAAAAAGTGAAAATTTTAGAAAGGGAAAAGTCATTTATGTTGATGCGACTTATGCAAATTTTAAAGAAAAAGTGTAATTTTTTTTTCAAAATTTGTAAAAAAAATTTGAAAATGGGGGGGGGGGGGAATACTATAAAAGTGCCCGATTCTTATGCTAGCATACTTATAACATTTGGCGAACTTTGAAAAACCTGTGCACATTCCTATTCTAGACTGACAAAAAAAATTTTCTTTAGAAAAATTAAACATCACAAATTGTTATCATTGCATCCTTTGCTTTAATTGAGCATGCAGCTTTGATTGATAAAAAATTATTCATTCACTTTTTTATTGATTGCTGGAATTTTTTTTGAATTTTTAACTTCTTTTGAAAAAGTTGTTAAAAAACGTTTTACAAATATTATCGTCTACATCCGTATTACAAGATAACACTATACCTAATTTTTTAAGATTATGTAAATACATTCTTCCATAAATAATTTTTTAAAAAATACACTAAATAATTCATAACTTTCATATTTAATAAAAACGAAATAAAACTTTTAATTTCACGAATGTTTAACTTAAAGTTAAAAATATCAACCATAATGTAATAAAAACGAATTTTTATGTTTTTTTTGATCTCCCAAGAATATGTGTACAGGAGAAATATTTTATGTCTGATTGAAATGCTAGAAAATACGTCTAAAAAAATGTTTGACATTTCATTCATGTTTTTAGAAGAGCAATAAAAACTGTTTTGAAATTTGCCGAAACATTTTTTAATCTGGTACAGGGGTGTGCGTTCGGACAGTCTTGACTGACTTTGACACAAGTTCGTCGGTCAAACATTGACTCAGTCACGCTTTGACGAAAAAAATTTCGGTTAATGATTAACCGAGTCAAACTTTGACCGAGTCAAAGATTGACTGAAAAAAGTTCGGTCAATCATTGACCGAGACAAACAAACGAAAAAAAAGTGAATGCATTGTTTTACATGCGGACACACACGTACTTTTTCATTCTTTATCATTGTGACGGATAGCATTTTTTTTCTCGGTCAATGTTTGACTCGGTTAATCGTTGACCGAGAATTTTTCAGTCAGTTATTGATTGACCGAAAAATTTTATTCTTTTTTTCGGTTAAGTCATAACCAAACCATAGAAGAAAAAAGGCGTTTGGTTTATGACTAACAGCTTTTTGACTAACCTAACGCACAGGCCTGATCTGGTACAAAAAATATATGTTTTGTAAGCGGACAGTTAGTGTAAAGATGATGCAAAAGGGAGAGAGAAAAAACATTATATTTTTTACGAAAGATTTTTTCCGGTATTTTTAAACGTAGAAAAACGTATTTGGTTTATTCGTATCAAAAAAAACGTTATTGAATTTTGTGAATATTCTTATGTCTGTTAATAAAAGAAAAAATGAATTTGTAAGTCATTTAAGTACTTTTTAAAAATCGTTTTTGGTTTAAAAATTTGCATATTGGTTTTTTAGAAAGAAAAATTAGTTAAACCCAAATTTTTTAACTTTTTAAATTATTTATTAATTCCAACATTTTTTTGCAGGATCAAACTTTTCGAATTTCAACTGAATGGATAATCAAAAAAGAAGAAATCAATAAATTAGATGAAAATCAAACTGTTTGTGATTCAAAACGACCCGTTCCAGGATTGAATTCCATCAAATATTTTCTAAAATTTTATCCATTTTGGCTTAAAAAATGTCGTCTATATTTATATTTGGAAATGGAGAAACCAATAAATTTAATTGTAAATGCAAAAGTTATATGTAAAACTGCAAATTTTATTGATCATTGGACACATATTTATAAAAATACTGATAGCTATGGTGTACCTGTTTGTTCATCAAATGAATTATTTGATAAAGAAAAGAAATTTATTGTTGAAAATCAAATTTGTATTTCTTTTGAAGCAACTTTAACAACTTTTGATATCGATAATTTTCCGTCAAAGAAAACAAAAATTGAAAGTATTTTGGGACCAAAATTATGGGAAAATGAAAGTGGAAAAAATGCAAAAATTATCGTTGGCGAAAAAGAAATTAAAGTATGTTTTGGTTTTCATTTTTTATAAATCATATTTTTACAACTTTGAACAAAAACGCAAAAAAAAAACACATTTTTAACTAAAAAATTGAGATTTAGTAGATTGACAGATCACTATGGTTATTTTTTCTAAAAAATCTGAGATTTGATGAAAAAAAATATTCGCGTCGAGAGTTTTGGACAGCAAGAGAGAAAGAGTGTCTCTTTTGCTCTCTGCTTTCCTTTTTGAATTTGTTGAGTGTGCATTTTTTTGAAGGGAGAAATAAAACGTTTACCAAAACCAAACAACCAAAACTCTCGACGCGAATAATTTTTTTCATCAAATCTCAGATTTTTTAGAAAAAAATAAGGGAAGAGAACCATAGTGAGATGATGACGAAATCTGTTTTTGATTAACCTTGAGTACTTTTTCGTTTTTAGCGAAAAAAGCTTTTTACGAAAGCCAAAAAATGTGGAAGTTATGCTCAAGGCTCGGAAAATGTTGACCGCCGCCCACACGCGACAAAAAAAAAGTGTTGTGAAAAACAATGGGTTGTGTGTAACACTGTTTGCTGCAACATTTTTTTCTTTTCTGTTTGTCGACCGACACACTTTTTTCTTTTTTGTTTTGCAAAACAAACCGAATGTTGTCGCCTACAGCACTGCGGTTGTCCAAAACCATTCTTTTGTTGGGCAAAACAATTTTTTTTTTGAAAGAAGGAAAAAATGTTTGACTAAAAAACATCAGCTTGTGATAAAAGCATTGATATTGTTTACATTAATTATTTTTTCCTTTTAACTTTTTAATTTAATCAAACTGCTTGAGGCTAATATTTTAGATCAACCTTTTATTGATAAAAAAAATCAATTTAAATAACAACTAAATTTAAACAAAATCAATCTTTTTTATGCTTTTAAAAAGTAATAAATCTGCAACTGTTGAAGGTTCTAAAGAACGTCTATCCTTTGAAACAGTTCGACTTAAAACAGAAAATTCCCGCTCAATTGAAGCAGAGGCAGCAGGAATGGCAAGAATAACTTGAGCCAATTTTGATACATATGGAAATTTGTGTTCATTTGACTTCCAGAATTGCAAAACATCACTCATTGCTCTTTCTTCAGCATTTGGCTTATATTGGAAATATTGTAACAATTCATTTTCAGCTGCTGCAACCAAACTTTCAGAAACTGGAATTGCTTCTTGACCTGGAAGCATTGCATAATCGTCATCATCTTCAACAATATCAGCAGGATGAACAAAGTCTTCAGGATATGCAATTTTTAAAAATTCATTCAATAAAAGTTTTGTTTCTTCTTGAGCTTTTGCGGCTTCTGAAGCACCACGGCATTTGAAAATTTTAGCTCTTTTATAAATATCAAGGGAACATGCAGCATAAAATATAGATTTCTTAAAATAATTTTCTTTCTTTCTTAATACTGCTAAAGCAGAAACAGCAACTGATTTAACCAAATTATTTTCTGATTCCAAGAATGATGAAAGATGATCTTCAAGATCGAAATAAACTAATAAAACATGATTGCTTGTTGGCTTTTTCTGGGCTTCAAGAAGGCGAATTTTTCTTTAAAAAGAGCCATAACCATAATATAAGATCGAAAATCACCTTCTAATTCAACAACATCTAAAAATAAAATTATTTAAAAATCGAAATCACATTTTATTACCTCGAATTAATTTTGTTTTGGCAACATTATTTTTATAAAATTCTTTAATTTGTTCCAAATCTTCCCGTTTAAGATTTAACCATCCATCCACCATAATAAGTTTCGACGCCCAACGAGTTTCACAATCAATAATTAATCTGGAGCTAAGTTTTGTAGAAATTTTAGTTGAATGTCGAATACCCGCAATCAATTGCTTAAGTTTATCAAGATTGCTTTGAAAATGAATTACGGTATCCAACACATTTTGAGCAATAACAACTCCACCAATAGTATTTCTTCCAGTTGCTTTATAAGGATTAGTTGTACGCTTAATATCAGTTGCCAGTGTGTGACAAATACAAACAGAAGAAGAAACATCCCGAAAAGCACAAAGTACATTTGCACCTTCATCAGTAACAAAAAATTGATAATCAATATTTAATCCATATTTTTGTAAAATAGCTTTAACGGTTTCTTTAATATTTGCTGCAGTTGTACTTTCATCAACATCTTCCACAGCTAGCAAAAACGATTTTAATTCCCTTAAAAATAATGTTAATTTTGCATCACAACGACAAAAAATTTACCAGTTATGAATAAACTGTAAAACAATCCCCAAATATTGATAAACCAATGAAGTATAATCAAGAATAACGGAACATCGCGTAATATTATTATCTTGTAAAAATTTTTTAATTTGTTTAAATCGATCATTAACGTATTTTTTCATCGTATTTTTAATAGTTCTTTCACTTGGAACAAGATTTACAGGAGCAGTAAAACTTGGGAGATTACGGCCAATATTAAAGGATAGTTGAGATACATAATTTATAAGATTTTTAAATGCTTCAGTTTGAGTTTTTGTAAAGGATCGTTGATCAGTTGCTACAAAATCAACAAGTTTCATTGCCATATCTTTTCTTTGAGTATCTGTTAAAGAAGAGGGAGCACGGGCTTTAATTCCTTCTGCACATTCAGTAACATGAGTTTTGAGATGGGTTCTTGTATTTGTACTAAATAAACCAAAGCAATGTGAACATTGTAATGCAACACAAGCATTTTCATAAAAAACTTGATACGATCCAACATTTTTTTTGCATTCTTTAATTTCACATTTGTTTTCGTCAATAAGCTTTTTAATCTAAAAATAGTGTGATGCTTTAATTAATATTTTTTTTATTAAATTACTTCTGCTTTTCTTTCAAGACTAAATTTTTCAGATTTTCTTGGAGTTGCATGTGGTTCAATTGATGACGACGTTGCCGCAATTGAAGCACCATCATGACGAGATCCTGAAGATCCTGCATTTTCTGTTGCATTTCCAAACGGTTGTGATCCATCAAAGGACATTGCTTCATCGTTGTTATCTGGCATCTGAAAAAATGACTATTTGGTTTTCTTTATCCAAAAAAAAAACAATTTATGTGTGAATGGCAACTGGTGCTGGTACTACCAGCACCAGTTGCTTTTTGAGGTCGAACAAAATTTACATCATTATTTTCAAATTGTTGAGATGCTGTTGACGGTTGTGATTCAAGTAATTGTTGAGAAGCTGAAAAATGCATAACTTCTGGTTCATTTCTTCGATCTCCACTTTGTTGTCTTGTAAATTCAAAGGGATTCTGTAAAAAATTAAACGAATTACAAATTATTTTTTGTCTCTTATATTACTAGAGATTTTAAACTATGAGTAAAACATTGTTCAGAAGTTTTAATTGATCCAAATTTTCTTTTTCTTAATCCTTCAGTATTTTCATCATTAAATAAATCTAATGCAACAGCTTCATTTGAATTCTCATATGCTGCAATATGAAGAGAAATGGTGCTTTTATTGGTGGCATTTAAATTATTTTTATTCTTCCATGGCTTTTTCAGATCATCATTATTTTCATTAAGAGTTGTAAAAGAAGGGGCTTTAAAAGATTTATTCCATGATTGTAATTTTCCTTTTTCTTTATATTTATCAGATACTATAAAATATGTTGCTGCAGTTCCACGTAAAATTCACAAATTCAACTTTATCGTCAAAGCATTTTGATCTAAGAAATAAAACAAATCAACGTTTTCATTCAGCAACACACAGCGTGCTGTTTGTTGCGTTTTTAACTTTTTGCCAAAAAAAATTTTTCTCAAAAAGCACTCTTTTTGTTTTTGATCGCATTTACTTTGTATTAATTTTTTTTGGGTTTTTTTTATTTCTAAGGTAAAAAAAGGTGAGAAATCTGATAAAACGATATAAAATTTACCCAAAAGCTATGGAAATATGTGTTTTTCAGGTGTTTGAAAAGTAACCTATATTTCAAAGTGCCAGAACATTATTTTTTAACGGTGTTTTATAAAATCTGAGATTACAGAAATGATCAGCAGGATCGAATTAGTCAAATGTCCAGTCAGAATTTTTTTTGGTCTTTAAAAAGTTGAAATATCTTATATTCAATATTCTATACCATCACCATGCACTACGACATCATTTATTCTAAATATATTCTTCAATAATTACTCAAAATAGCAATAATTTAATTTAAAATGATCAACTAAATGAATTTTAAATGATAGAAACACTTTTTAAATGAATATATTCGCAACAACTATACTCAAAGTCATCAACATCTCCAACATCAAAAAATTAATTAAAATCGACAAAATATCATCAAACAATGATTCTTGAAAGGCTGTAATAGATGAAAAATGTGTTCCTGACATAAATGTAAGTATTAAATATATTAACTTGTATAAATTTTGCAATTTCAGGTCATTTTTTGCATATCAACAATGTTGCGTATACACTGTAATCTATGAATATTTTATGGTTTGATGAAAGAAGTCATATTTTGTATCTTATGTGATTATAAAAAATTCTGGAGTTATTTTATACTTAATGTAACACAAATGAATAACTTCAACGTTATTATTAATATATAAACCACTTAAACGTCATTGATTTAAAACATATTATTGATAAACAGTTTAAAAGTTACAAATCACACTTTTATAAAAGCCAATAATAGCTTTAAAATTTCACATGTTCCTAACATATGAAAAATTCAACAATAGCAAATCAGAAAAATCGAGTTCAGGTGTCCACAGTAGTATTCATAGATTACATATTAATTCAGCTGTTTAAAAAACTTGAAAAAGATGTAATTGAAAAATATTTTTTAAAATTAAAATGTTATATTCTTTGAATTTATAAAAGAAAATATAATTATATCAGGCTGGTATGACATCATTTTGTTAATAATTTCTGGAATTTCACTGATGGGCGCCGTTTATACTATGTCTTTATTTTTATGGGTAGGAACCGGTATAAAAAAGCTTTTCTCTGCTTTTTTATGAAAGATAAAATTTTTTTTGGCCAAACCTTAAATTTGGCAAAAAATAGCATGTACTTTAAAAATATTTTTTTAAGTTTTATATTAATCTGACTTGAAAATACTATTAATCAAAAAAATTAGATTGTTTTACATTTCTTTTTTTTCAATGCCGGTTCCTACTTTATAGGTTACACCAAAAAGTATGCCAGAATATCGACGGTTTTTGCTTCTTTTTTTTAGATTTCTACAGTATACTTCTCTTTTTGCTGAAAAAAAAAGAACGTCTTAAAAAATCAGTAGTAACAAAAAACAATAAAGTAAAAAAAAATTTTTAAAGATCCTTTTTATAAAAAAGTTTTTTGCACCTGTAAAAAAACTATAAATTTTCTGAGTTGGAAAATTTTTACAGCTGTTTCTGGAAAAAGGCTGAAAAATATAACACATAAAAATGCGTATTTTGTTATGACATTTCAAAATTAATAATATTGAATATTATTTGAAAAGTAATTTTGAAAACGCATTTGAGCATAACTTTTGTTGTTCAAAATCAGGCGAATTTTTAAGATTTTTAAATAAATTTTTTGGAAGTTTTTGTTCTTCTTTAAAAATGATAATACCAGAGTGGCACGACATTGTTTTATTAGTTATTACTGGTATTTCACTTTGTGCGGCATTTTATACCATTGCCTTAATTATATGGGTAACCCCAAAAAGTATGTCAGAATATCGATGGTTCTTGCTTCAGTATACGGTAAATGTTTAAAATGTAAAAAGAAATAAAAATTTGTTTTTAGATATATGATGCCATTTTTACATTCTTATTCGGTGTAGTTATGTGTCCAAAAATGTTATTTCCTGGTACAGGTGCCATTATACAAGGGCTAGGAAGGGATATATTTTTAATTGTTAAAGAATTATATGGTGATGACGGTGGTGATATTATTAAAAGATTAGGTGTAAGATTTAGTCAAGCAAAATAAAAATTCAGAAAGAAGATTTTTGCCAACAGTGTTTCAATCCGTTCGGATTAGGGTTGTCAAATTCCCGGGAAATCAGAAAAATCGGGAAATTTCAAATTTCCCGTAAACCCAATTTTTCAAATTTTACATTTCACTCCCGAAAAATTTAAAAACATGATTTGAGAGTAACTACCCTTTTTTTACCTATATTAATTCGTTGTGATAAAAAGCTAAAAAAACCTTTATATTGAAAAAGATTATAGTTTTTAAAAAATTTTGGTATTAATATACTCAAATATTAATACCAAATATTTTTTTTAAAATCAGTTTTATTTCCTGCAAAAATCTGGAAATTTCCCTTTGACAACCCTGGTTCGTCAATTAACAATAAATTAATAATCCAATTGGGTTTCTAATTTTACGTGTTACAATTCTAATTTAAAAAATTTCGAAATTTCGATTTTTCGAGTATCGAAATTTGGGTTTTTTTAAAAACCTGTAGTGTAGATTTAAGGTTTTCGAAATTCTTTAGAAGCCTAAATTTTTTTTATAAAACAGTCTTTAAAATTTTGCACTGTCGGTATTTTAGTTTATGGTAATCACATGGTTCATTACAAACATAATCTCATCTCAAGATTATTGCCTTGTCTATCGATTTACTGTTGTTCATCCAAATCAAAGATACCATGATTTATTGGTTAAAAAAAAGATTGTGGCTGCAATTTTTATCTTTTTATTTATTTTGTGCATTGTTTTTTCTGTTCCATGTTTTTTGTTTCCTATGCCAAGCGAAAAAGTATGTTTTTGCAATTTATGCAAATTTTGTGCAGAATTTTTTTCCAGGATATTCCAAATTCAATGAAAGAATATGAAAAAAGATTTCCCGGAACTTTTTATGATGTAAGACGAGGATATAAAAAAAATTCTGGCGAGGGTCCGAAAAAAGCCGTTTAAAAGCAAAGTGCCAGCACTTGACACTTTTTCGGTAGTTTCTCAATTTGAGCTCTTTTTTTTTTGCCCAACTTGAGTTTTGAATGAAATCGTAAAACGGCGTATAGCGATTTTGGTCAACTTGAGTTTTGAAGCAAATCTTAAAATGGCGTATGGCAACTTTGCCCAACTTGAGTTTTGAAGCAAATCGTAAAATGGCGTATAGCGATTTAGCCCAACTTGAGTTTTGAAGCAAATCATAAAATATTTTTTTACAAATTGTTGACGGTGAACAAATTTTAATACGTTCAAAATATTCGACATAAAATGCAAAAATCATAGGTGATTTTAAAGTTGACAAGCGGTCAGAACGAAAATTAAATTTTTTTGGAAATTTCCAACGGTTGGAAAAATTTGGATTTCCAACCGTTGGAAATTTCACAAAAATGTTTAATTCCCATTTTGACCTATTTTCAACTTCAAAATCGGCAATAATACGAAAATATTGAAAAATTGCGTTTTTTTCGAAAATTTTGCAGTTTTCAAACTTGAAAAAAAACTGCTGAAATTCATTTTTTCAAAAAGCTTAAAACTCAAGTTGGGCAAAATCGCTATACGCCATTTTACGATTTCCTTCAAAACTCAAGTTGGGCAAAATCGCTATACGCCATTTTACGATTTGCTTCAAAACTCAAGTTGGGCAAAATCGCCATACGCCATTTCACGATTCCCTTCAAAACTCAAGTTGAAACAGGGGTGCCGCATATTTCATAATTTGTGCCTTTTTCGGACCCTCGCCAGAATTTTTTTTATATCCTCGTCTTATGTCACGACTGATGACGTCATAATTTGGTTGGAGATTGAAATAAGCAAAATGCATATGATTTTTGGATTAATTTTTTTTGGATTTATTTTATCTGAGATAATTGCCGTTTCAAGTGTTTTTGTTATTCTAAAAATTTTACGACAAAATGCATCATCTTTTTCGGCACATACCTATAAATTACATCGCCAGCTGACTGTTCTTTTAATCATTCAGGTATATATTTTTGAAATTTGCGAATTTTGGCAAAATGTAACAACAAATGGCCAAAATATTTTTTACCTAAAAATTTTATCAATAAAGATATTTTAGATTGCAAATCCGTTTATATTTATTATTTCTCCAATTTTGGCATGCATCTTTGCGATCGTTTTTGATTTAAAATATCAAAGAAAGGCAGGAATTTACGGAATACTTTTTATGAGTTGTTATACCATTTCAAATACAATTTTAACAATTGGATTTGTTTCACCATATCGAAATTTTACGAAAAAACACATTCTTAGGATGATTTTTAAACTTCCGTTTTTAAAAAAGTATCAAAGTATTGCACCAACGATTCAAATTCCAAGCACAAGTGGCTCATCATTTAATCCTCAATTGGCTAGGCATTCATAATTTTGGACTATCATTTTCATGTGCATTTGTTTTAAATTTAATAAAATTTTATTTTAAAAAATGAAACAACATTAACAAAGTATTCGAAAACCACAGATAAGTCAAGAAGATAGATAATAAAACATATATATTGATTTCACGATCGATTTATCATTTTATTGGCTACAGTGTTTGCAAGTTTTTGGATAATGTTACTTTTTCTTTTTCGAAAAATAAATTCAAGTTTGATTTTCCTTTGTCCATGATCAGCACTAATAAAAGCATGCCATAATTTCATCCTTTAATTTTTAATGAAAACAGTTAAGTCCATGGCTGACAAGAAATGTTAAATCAATCAAATCAGAAGATTATTTATAATAAAATGTAAAAATAATTTTAAGTCCATAATTTTAAATCTTTTTAGATTAAAAAAAATGTATCAGTATTGAAAATTGTGGAAAAAATTTTACTTATTTTTATTCATAAACACATAAAAAAGAGAATTATTCAAACAAAGAACCCCGAGAACCTTTTGAAGGTAAAACAATATTAGTAAAAGCGACGGAAAATTTTTTTCGATTTTTAAAAATTGATAAAAGTTTATTTCGATAAACTTTAATACTTAAAATTTCAACAATAATATCTAAAAATGGATATGCGGTTAACAAAGTTAAACAAACAAAAGCCGCTTCAACGATTGGCTTAACAAATATAAAGAAAAAGAATAAAAATCCTGGTAAAACTTGAATAAATATTGCAAGCAAAACTCGAATTTAATCGAAGAATTTCAATAGATTTAAGGATTTCAATTGAGAGATCTTGATTTTGTTGGGATCGAAATTTTAAATAATCTAAAAATAGAAAAAAACAAAATCCAAGGAATATCGAAATAATGATAACTGTATAAATCATAAAAATGAATAAATTTCGATTATTAATTTTTGTTGAAAATGCAATCATTGATGGTTGAAGCTTTGATATATCTGCGATAATCCCATAATCATTGCTTAATCTTTCAATTGTTTCAACATTATTCGGAAGGGTAAAACAATGCCCAACACAAACCGAAAAAACAACTAAATACGAAAAAAGAACAATAAAAACAAGCTTTTTTGGTTGTGAAAACCATGCATTACATTTTCGAAGACTCATATGATAACAATAAAATACACTTAAACATAAGCCATGGCATGAATGAGTGATACAAATTACGACAATACAAATTGCACCAAATGTAAATTTTCCGTTCAAATTTGCTGTAAGACCTGTTGAATAAATAATATATAGTTGTGGAATATTGTAAGACCTTAAGTTAGCTATCCTTAAGATTTCACACTGTTTTGTGATTGACTCAGATGTTTTATCAGGGTTACTTTATTGTACAGCTATTAGCAAGTAAATATCTTTAAACACAATTATTTCTGGACTATACCAGGGTCGACAATTTTAAGGGGAAAAAGGAAACGTATTTATATGGTTTTTGCTGCTGCCTTTCGTGCGGTTGTGTGGACTTTCAATGGTTGTCCAATGGCTGCTGGCTTTCTTTAATGATTGGACGTGCGTATGACCAAGTCAGCTGATGCAGACCGGGATGGTATTTTATGATTCCTTTTATTGCCTTTCGCAGCCCGTTCCCATACGATCAGTAAATATCAAGCTTTTAGTGCCTTTGTGTTTATGCATGATTGAACAATTTGCAGTTGCTCCAAGCCAACTGCCCTGCAACCAACAGTTGAATGTTTACGAAACGCGGCCCGAAGGGGCAACGTTTCCTCTCTCTCTTTCTTTCTCTTCTTGCCCATTGGCTGTTTCTTCTCATGATGATTCACTAAAAGTCGTAAAAGCGGAGAAAGTCGTAAAAGGAAAGTAAATAATAAAATGCTGTTTTCTTGCAGAAATAAATTCTTGCAAATGACATCATAGAGTTTCTACCGTATTAACTTGTACTAATCTCAGGTCCCTTACATATGTCCCAACCCCACTAAGTCGGCCTCTCGACTTTTGCATATTTTCTATTTCTTTTAAAAAAAAAAATTTTTTTTTTTTTTTTTTTTTTTTATTTTTGTAAAATTTGAATAAACTATTTATTTTTGAAATTTATTAGGAACTTACAAACTTTAACTTTTAACATGAAGATATCTAAAAAAAATTTAACAAAATCATTTAATCAATTTAAACCAAAAAAGTTTAGATAATCTTGACATTGTTGGAAGATAATATCAAAGAATTCTTCATTGATCAGAATTCCAGGTTCTAAGTAATATGGCATTGCCACAACAATCATAAAAATATCCAATGCTTCCGCCTCATTATCACATTTGCACCATAATCCTTGATCTTCTGTTTCATTCCAAAAGATTAAACAGTCATCTTTAAATCTAATAATTAAATCATCAAATGGCATAGATGTTGCATAATTTGTTCCAAGAACTTGATGAAAAAAAAATGAAAAATGTGTTCCTGACATAAATGTAAGTATTAAATATATTAACTTGTATAAATTTTGCAATTTCAGGTCATTTTTTGCATATCAACAATGTTGCGTATACACTGTAATCTATGAATATTTTATGGTTTGATGAAAGAAGTCATATTTTGTATCTTATGTGATTATAAAAAATTCTGGAGTTATTTTATACTTAATGTAACACAAATGAATAACTTCAACGTTATTATTAATATATAAACCACTTAAACGTCATTGATTTAAAACATATTATTGATAAACAGTTTAAAAGTTACAAATCACACTTTTATAAAAGCCAATAATAGCTTTAAAATTTCACATGTTCCTAACATATGAAAAATTCAACAATAGCAAATCAGAAAAATCGAGTTCAGGTGTCCACAGTAGTATTCATAGATTACATATTAATTCAGCTGTTTAAAAAACTTGAAAAAGATGTAATTGAAAAATATTTTTTAAAATTAAAATGTTATATTCTTTGAATTTATAAAAGAAAATATAATTATATCAGGCTGGTATGACATCATTTTGTTAATAATTTCTGGAATTTCACTGATGGGCGCCGTTTATACTATGTCTTTATTTTTATGGGTAGGAACCGGTATAAAAAAGCTTTTCTCTGCTTTTTTATGAAAGATAAAATTTTTTTTGGCCAAACCTTAAATTTGGCAAAAAATAGCATGTACTTTAAAAATATTTTTTTAAGTTTTATATTAATCTGACTTGAAAATACTATTAATCAAAAAAATTAGATTGTTTTACATTTCTTTTTTTTCAATGCCGGTTCCTACTTTATAGGTTACACCAAAAAGTATGCCAGAATATCGACGGTTTTTGCTTCTTTTTTTTAGATTTCTACAGTATACTTCTCTTTTTGCTGAAAAAAAAAGAACGTCTTAAAAAATCAGTAGTAACAAAAAACAATAAAGTAAAAAAAAATTTTTAAAGATCCTTTTTATAAAAAAGTTTTTTGCACCTGTAAAAAAACTATAAATTTTCTGAGTTGGAAAATTTTTACAGCTGTTTCTGGAAAAAGGCTGAAAAATATAACACATAAAAATGCGTATTTTGTTATGACATTTCAAAATTAATAATATTGAATATTATTTGAAAAGTAATTTTGAAAACGCATTTGAGCATAACTTTTGTTGTTCAAAATCAGGCGAATTTTTAAGATTTTTAAATAAATTTTTTGGAAGTTTTTGTTCTTCTTTAAAAATGATAATACCAGAGTGGCACGACATTGTTTTATTAGTTATTACTGGTATTTCACTTTGTGCGGCATTTTATACCATTGCCTTAATTATATGGGTAACCCCAAAAAGTATGTCAGAATATCGATGGTTCTTGCTTCAGTATACGGTAAATGTTTAAAATGTAAAAAGAAATAAAAATTTGTTTTTAGATATATGATGCCATTTTTACATTCTTATTCGGTGTAGTTATGTGTCCAAAAATGTTATTTCCTGGTACAGGTGCCATTATACAAGGGCTAGGAAGGGATATATTTTTAATTGTTAAAGAATTATATGGTGATGACGGTGGTGATATTATTAAAAGATTAGGTGTAAGATTTAGTCAAGCAAAATAAAAATTCAGAAAGAAGATTTTTGCCAACAGTGTTTCAATCCGTTCGGATTAGGGTTGTCAAATTCCCGGGAAATCAGAAAAATCGGGAAATTTCAAATTTCCCGTAAACCCAATTTTTCAAATTTTACATTTCACTCCCGAAAAATTTAAAAACATGATTTGAGAGTAACTACCCTTTTTTTACCTATATTAATTCGTTGTGATAAAAAGCTAAAAAAACCTTTATATTGAAAAAGATTATAGTTTTTAAAAAATTTTGGTATTAATATACTCAAATATTAATACCAAATATTTTTTTTAAAATCAGTTTTATTTCCTGCAAAAATCTGGAAATTTCCCTTTGACAACCCTGGTTCGTCAATTAACAATAAATTAATAATCCAATTGGGTTTCTAATTTTACGTGTTACAATTCTAATTTAAAAAATTTCGAAATTTCGATTTTTCGAGTATCGAAATTTGGGTTTTTTTAAAAACCTGTAGTGTAGATTTAAGGTTTTCGAAATTCTTTAGAAGCCTAAATTTTTTTTATAAAACAGTCTTTAAAATTTTGCACTGTCGGTATTTTAGTTTATGGTAATCACATGGTTCATTACAAACATAATCTCATCTCAAGATTATTGCCTTGTCTATCGATTTACTGTTGTTCATCCAAATCAAAGATACCATGATTTATTGGTTAAAAAAAAGATTGTGGCTGCAATTTTTATCTTTTTATTTATTTTGTGCATTGTTTTTTCTGTTCCATGTTTTTTGTTTCCTATGCCAAGCGAAAAAGTATGTTTTTGCAATTTATGCAAATTTTGTGCAGAATTTTTTTCCAGGATATTCCAAATTCAATGAAAGAATATGAAAAAAGATTTCCCGGAACTTTTTATGATGTAAGACGAGGATATAAAAAAAATTCTGGCGAGGGTCCGAAAAAAGCCGTTTAAAAGCAAAGTGCCAGCACTTGACACTTTTTCGGTAGTTTCTCAATTTGAGCTCTTTTTTTTTTGCCCAACTTGAGTTTTGAATGAAATCGTAAAACGGCGTATAGCGATTTTGGTCAACTTGAGTTTTGAAGCAAATCTTAAAATGGCGTATGGCAACTTTGCCCAACTTGAGTTTTGAAGCAAATCGTAAAATGGCGTATAGCGATTTAGCCCAACTTGAGTTTTGAAGCAAATCATAAAATATTTTTTTACAAATTGTTGACGGTGAACAAATTTTAATACGTTCAAAATATTCGACATAAAATGCAAAAATCATAGGTGATTTTAAAGTTGACAAGCGGTCAGAACGAAAATTAAATTTTTTTGGAAATTTCCAACGGTTGGAAAAATTTGGATTTCCAACCGTTGGAAATTTCACAAAAATGTTTAATTCCCATTTTGACCTATTTTCAACTTCAAAATCGGCAATAATACGAAAATATTGAAAAATTGCGTTTTTTTCGAAAATTTTGCAGTTTTCAAACTTGAAAAAAAACTGCTGAAATTCATTTTTTCAAAAAGCTTAAAACTCAAGTTGGGCAAAATCGCTATACGCCATTTTACGATTTCCTTCAAAACTCAAGTTGGGCAAAATCGCTATACGCCATTTTACGATTTGCTTCAAAACTCAAGTTGGGCAAAATCGCCATACGCCATTTCACGATTCCCTTCAAAACTCAAGTTGAAACAGGGGTGCCGCATATTTCATAATTTGTGCCTTTTTCGGACCCTCGCCAGAATTTTTTTTATATCCTCGTCTTATGTCACGACTGATGACGTCATAATTTGGTTGGAGATTGAAATAAGCAAAATGCATATGATTTTTGGATTAATTTTTTTTGGATTTATTTTATCTGAGATAATTGCCGTTTCAAGTGTTTTTGTTATTCTAAAAATTTTACGACAAAATGCATCATCTTTTTCGGCACATACCTATAAATTACATCGCCAGCTGACTGTTCTTTTAATCATTCAGGTATATATTTTTGAAATTTGCGAATTTTGGCAAAATGTAACAACAAATGGCCAAAATATTTTTTACCTAAAAATTTTATCAATAAAGATATTTTAGATTGCAAATCCGTTTATATTTATTATTTCTCCAATTTTGGCATGCATCTTTGCGATCGTTTTTGATTTAAAATATCAAAGAAAGGCAGGAATTTACGGAATACTTTTTATGAGTTGTTATACCATTTCAAATACAATTTTAACAATTGGATTTGTTTCACCATATCGAAATTTTACGAAAAAACACATTCTTAGGATGATTTTTAAACTTCCGTTTTTAAAAAAGTATCAAAGTATTGCACCAACGATTCAAATTCCAAGCACAAGTGGCTCATCATTTAATCCTCAATTGGCTAGGCATTCATAATTTTGGACTATCATTTTCATGTGCATTTGTTTTAAATTTAATAAAATTTTATTTTAAAAAATGAAACAACATTAACAAAGTATTCGAAAACCACAGATAAGTCAAGAAGATAGATAATAAAACATATATATTGATTTCACGATCGATTTATCATTTTATTGGCTACAGTGTTTGCAAGTTTTTGGATAATGTTACTTTTTCTTTTTCGAAAAATAAATTCAAGTTTGATTTTCCTTTGTCCATGATCAGCACTAATAAAAGCATGCCATAATTTCATCCTTTAATTTTTAATGAAAACAGTTAAGTCCATGGCTGACAAGAAATGTTAAATCAATCAAATCAGAAGATTATTTATAATAAAATGTAAAAATAATTTTAAGTCCATAATTTTAAATCTTTTTAGATTAAAAAAAATGTATCAGTATTGAAAATTGTGGAAAAAATTTTACTTATTTTTATTCATAAACACATAAAAAAGAGAATTATTCAAACAAAGAACCCCGAGAACCTTTTGAAGGTAAAACAATATTAGTAAAAGCGACGGAAAATTTTTTTCGATTTTTAAAAATTGATAAAAGTTTATTTCGATAAACTTTAATACTTAAAATTTCAACAATAATATCTAAAAATGGATATGCGGTTAACAAAGTTAAACAAACAAAAGCCGCTTCAACGATTGGCTTAACAAATATAAAGAAAAAGAATAAAAATCCTGGTAAAACTTGAATAAATATTGCAAGCAAAACTCGAATGCGATAATTTAATCGAAGAATTTCAATAGATTTAAGGATTTCAATTGAGAGATCTTGATTTTGTTGGGATCGAAATTTTAAATAATCTAAAAATAGAAAAAAACAAAATCCAAGGAATATCGAAATAATGATAACTGTATAAATCATAAAAATGAATAAATTTCGATTATTAATTTTTGTTGAAAATGCAATCATTGATGGTTGAAGCTTTGATATATCTGCGATAATCCCATAATCATTGCTTAATCTTTCAATTGTTTCAACATTATTCGGAAGGGTAAAACAATGCCCAACACAAACCGAAAAAACAACTAAATACGAAAAAAGAACAATAAAAACAAGCTTTTTTGGTTGTGAAAACCATGCATTACATTTTCGAAGACTCATATGATAACAATAAAATACACTTAAACATAAGCCATGGCATGAATGAGTGATACAAATTACGACAATACAAATTGCACCAAATGTAAATTTTCCGTTCAAATTTGCTGTAAGACCTGTTGAATAAATAATATATAGTTGTGGAATATTGTAAGACCTTAAGTTAGCTATCCTTAAGATTTCACACTGTTTTGTGATTGACTCAGATGTTTTATCAGGGTTACTTTATTGTACAGCTATTAGCAAGTAAATATCTTTAAACACAATTATTTCTGGACTATACCAGGGTCGACAATTTTAAGGGGAAAAAGGAAACGTATTTATATGGTTTTTGCTGCTGCCTTTCGTGCGGTTGTGTGGACTTTCAATGGTTGTCCAATGGCTGCTGGCTTTCTTTAATGATTGGACGTGCGTATGACCAAGTCAGCTGATGCAGACCGGGATGGTATTTTATGATTCCTTTTATTGCCTTTCGCAGCCCGTTCCCATACGATCAGTAAATATCAAGCTTTTAGTGCCTTTGTGTTTATGCATGATTGAACAATTTGCAGTTGCTCCAAGCCAACTGCCCTGCAACCAACAGTTGAATGTTTACGAAACGCGGCCCGAAGGGGCAACGTTTCCTCTCTCTCTTTCTTTCTCTTCTTGCCCATTGGCTGTTTCTTCTCATGATGATTCACTAAAAGTCGTAAAAGCGGAGAAAGTCGTAAAAGGAAAGTAAATAATAAAATGCTGTTTTCTTGCAGAAATAAATTCTTGCAAATGACATCATAGAGTTTCTACCGTATTAACTTGTACTAATCTCAGGTCCCTTACATATGTCCCAACCCCACTAAGTCGGCCTCTCGACTTTTGCATATTTTCTATTTCTTTTAAAAAAAAAAATTTTTTTTTTTTTTTTTTTTTTTTTATTTTTGTAAAATTTGAATAAACTATTTATTTTTGAAATTTATTAGGAACTTACAAACTTTAACTTTTAACATGAAGATATCTAAAAAAAATTTAACAAAATCATTTAATCAATTTAAACCAAAAAAGTTTAGATAATCTTGACATTGTTGGAAGATAATATCAAAGAATTCTTCATTGATCAGAATTCCAGGTTCTAAGTAATATGGCATTGCCACAACAATCATAAAAATATCCAATGCTTCCGCCTCATTATCACATTTGCACCATAATCCTTGATCTTCTGTTTCATTCCAAAAGATTAAACAGTCATCTTTAAATCTAATAATTAAATCATCAAATGGCATAGATGTTGCATAATTTGTTCCAAGAACTTCAATACTTTCACCACTATTATTAATTTGAATTAATAATCCATCAAAGTAGAAAATCTGATAAGCTGATTCTTCAAAATTATATTCAATTCTCATTAATTTTATCATTTTCTTATACTCAATCCAAACAAATCAAGGGAAAAAAGAAATTTCAACTATCTCCAAATTCTATTTTCTACTTTTATTTTATTTTCCCTTTCTTTTGCATAATCCAATTGGGTTTCTAATTTTACGTGTTACAATTCTAATTTAAAAAATTTCGAAATTTCGATTTTTCGAGTATCGAAATTTGGGTTTTTTTAAAAACCTGTAGTGTAGATTTAAGGTTTTCGAAATTCTTTAGAAGCCTAAATTTTTTTTATAAAACAGTCTTTAAAATTTTGCACTGTCGGTATTTTAGTTTATGGTAATCACATGGTTCATTACAAACATAATCTCATCTCAAGATTATTGCCTTGTCTATCGATTTACTGTTGTTCATCCAAATCAAAGATACCATGATTTATTGGTTAAAAAAAAGATTGTGGCTGCAATTTTTATCTTTTTATTTATTTTGTGCATTGTTTTTTCTGTTCCATGTTTTTTGTTTCCTATGCCAAGCGAAAAAGTATGTTTTTGCAATTTATGCAAATTTTGTGCAGAATTTTTTTCCAGGATATTCCAAATTCAATGAAAGAATATGAAAAAAGATTTCCCGGAACTTTTTATGATGTAAGACGAGGATATAAAAAAAATTCTGGCGAGGGTCCGAAAAAAGCCGTTTAAAAGCAAAGTGCCAGCACTTGACACTTTTTCGGTAGTTTCTCAATTTGAGCTCTTTTTTTTTTGCCCAACTTGAGTTTTGAATGAAATCGTAAAACGGCGTATAGCGATTTTGGTCAACTTGAGTTTTGAAGCAAATCTTAAAATGGCGTATGGCAACTTTGCCCAACTTGAGTTTTGAAGCAAATCGTAAAATGGCGTATAGCGATTTAGCCCAACTTGAGTTTTGAAGCAAATCATAAAATATTTTTTTACAAATTGTTGACGGTGAACAAATTTTAATACGTTCAAAATATTCGACATAAAATGCAAAAATCATAGGTGATTTTAAAGTTGACAAGCGGTCAGAACGAAAATTAAATTTTTTTGGAAATTTCCAACGGTTGGAAAAATTTGGATTTCCAACCGTTGGAAATTTCACAAAAATGTTTAATTCCCATTTTGACCTATTTTCAACTTCAAAATCGGCAATAATACGAAAATATTGAAAAATTGCGTTTTTTTCGAAAATTTTGCAGTTTTCAAACTTGAAAAAAAACTGCTGAAATTCATTTTTTCAAAAAGCTTAAAACTCAAGTTGGGCAAAATCGCTATACGCCATTTTACGATTTCCTTCAAAACTCAAGTTGGGCAAAATCGCTATACGCCATTTTACGATTTGCTTCAAAACTCAAGTTGGGCAAAATCGCCATACGCCATTTCACGATTCCCTTCAAAACTCAAGTTGAAACAGGGGTGCCGCATATTTCATAATTTGTGCCTTTTTCGGACCCTCGCCAGAATTTTTTTTATATCCTCGTCTTATGTCACGACTGATGACGTCATAATTTGGTTGGAGATTGAAATAAGCAAAATGCATATGATTTTTGGATTAATTTTTTTTGGATTTATTTTATCTGAGATAATTGCCGTTTCAAGTGTTTTTGTTATTCTAAAAATTTTACGACAAAATGCATCATCTTTTTCGGCACATACCTATAAATTACATCGCCAGCTGACTGTTCTTTTAATCATTCAGGTATATATTTTTGAAATTTGCGAATTTTGGCAAAATGTAACAACAAATGGCCAAAATATTTTTTACCTAAAAATTTTATCAATAAAGATATTTTAGATTGCAAATCCGTTTATATTTATTATTTCTCCAATTTTGGCATGCATCTTTGCGATCGTTTTTGATTTAAAATATCAAAGAAAGGCAGGAATTTACGGAATACTTTTTATGAGTTGTTATACCATTTCAAATACAATTTTAACAATTGGATTTGTTTCACCATATCGAAATTTTACGAAAAAACACATTCTTAGGATGATTTTTAAACTTCCGTTTTTAAAAAAGTATCAAAGTATTGCACCAACGATTCAAATTCCAAGCACAAGTGGCTCATCATTTAATCCTCAATTGGCTAGGCATTCATAATTTTGGACTATCATTTTCATGTGCATTTGTTTTAAATTTAATAAAATTTTATTTTAAAAAATGAAACAACATTAACAAAGTATTCGAAAACCACAGATAAGTCAAGAAGATAGATAATAAAACATATATATTGATTTCACGATCGATTTATCATTTTATTGGCTACAGTGTTTGCAAGTTTTTGGATAATGTTACTTTTTCTTTTTCGAAAAATAAATTCAAGTTTGATTTTCCTTTGTCCATGATCAGCACTAATAAAAGCATGCCATAATTTCATCCTTTAATTTTTAATGAAAACAGTTAAGTCCATGGCTGACAAGAAATGTTAAATCAATCAAATCAGAAGATTATTTATAATAAAATGTAAAAATAATTTTAAGTCCATAATTTTAAATCTTTTTAGATTAAAAAAAATGTATCAGTATTGAAAATTGTGGAAAAAATTTTACTTATTTTTATTCATAAACACATAAAAAAGAGAATTATTCAAACAAAGAACCCCGAGAACCTTTTGAAGGTAAAACAATATTAGTAAAAGCGACGGAAAATTTTTTTCGATTTTTAAAAATTGATAAAAGTTTATTTCGATAAACTTTAATACTTAAAATTTCAACAATAATATCTAAAAATGGATATGCGGTTAACAAAGTTAAACAAACAAAAGCCGCTTCAACGATTGGCTTAACAAATATAAAGAAAAAGAATAAAAATCCTGGTAAAACTTGAATAAATATTGCAAGCAAAACTCGAATGCGATAATTTAATCGAAGAATTTCAATAGATTTAAGGATTTCAATTGAGAGATCTTGATTTTGTTGGGATCGAAATTTTAAATAATCTAAAAATAGAAAAAAACAAAATCCAAGGAATATCGAAATAATGATAACTGTATAAATCATAAAAATGAATAAATTTCGATTATTAATTTTTGTTGAAAATGCAATCATTGATGGTTGAAGCTTTGATATATCTGCGATAATCCCATAATCATTGCTTAATCTTTCAATTGTTTCAACATTATTCGGAAGGGTAAAACAATGCCCAACACAAACCGAAAAAACAACTAAATACGAAAAAAGAACAATAAAAACAAGCTTTTTTGGTTGTGAAAACCATGCATTACATTTTCGAAGACTCATATGATAACAATAAAATACACTTAAACATAAGCCATGGCATGAATGAGTGATACAAATTACGACAATACAAATTGCACCAAATGTAAATTTTCCGTTCAAATTTGCTGTAAGACCTGTTGAATAAATAATATATAGTTGTGGAATATTGTAAGACCTTAAGTTAGCTATCCTTAAGATTTCACACTGTTTTGTGATTGACTCAGATGTTTTATCAGGGTTACTTTATTGTACAGCTATTAGCAAGTAAATATCTTTAAACACAATTATTTCTGGACTATACCAGGGTCGACAATTTTAAGGGGAAAAAGGAAACGTATTTATATGGTTTTTGCTGCTGCCTTTCGTGCGGTTGTGTGGACTTTCAATGGTTGTCCAATGGCTGCTGGCTTTCTTTAATGATTGGACGTGCGTATGACCAAGTCAGCTGATGCAGACCGGGATGGTATTTTATGATTCCTTTTATTGCCTTTCGCAGCCCGTTCCCATACGATCAGTAAATATCAAGCTTTTAGTGCCTTTGTGTTTATGCATGATTGAACAATTTGCAGTTGCTCCAAGCCAACTGCCCTGCAACCAACAGTTGAATGTTTACGAAACGCGGCCCGAAGGGGCAACGTTTCCTCTCTCTCTTTCTTTCTCTTCTTGCCCATTGGCTGTTTCTTCTCATGATGATTCACTAAAAGTCGTAAAAGCGGAGAAAGTCGTAAAAGGAAAGTAAATAATAAAATGCTGTTTTCTTGCAGAAATAAATTCTTGCAAATGACATCATAGAGTTTCTACCGTATTAACTTGTACTAATCTCAGGTCCCTTACATATGTCCCAACCCCACTAAGTCGGCCTCTCGACTTTTGCATATTTTCTATTTCTTTTAAAAAAAAAAATTTTTTTTTTTTTTTTTTTTTTTTTATTTTTGTAAAATTTGAATAAACTATTTATTTTTGAAATTTATTAGGAACTTACAAACTTTAACTTTTAACATGAAGATATCTAAAAAAAATTTAACAAAATCATTTAATCAATTTAAACCAAAAAAGTTTAGATAATCTTGACATTGTTGGAAGATAATATCAAAGAATTCTTCATTGATCAGAATTCCAGGTTCTAAGTAATATGGCATTGCCACAACAATCATAAAAATATCCAATGCTTCCGCCTCATTATCACATTTGCACCATAATCCTTGATCTTCTGTTTCATTCCAAAAGATTAAACAGTCATCTTTAAATCTAATAATTAAATCATCAAATGGCATAGATGTTGCATAATTTGTTCCAAGAACTTCAATACTTTCACCACTATTATTAATTTGAATTAATAATCCATCAAAGTAGAAAATCTGATAAGCTGATTCTTCAAAATTATATTCAATTCTCATTAATTTTATCATTTTCTTATACTCAATCCAAACAAATCAAGGGAAAAAAGAAATTTCAACTATCTCCAAATTCTATTTTCTACTTTTATTTTATTTTCCCTTTCTTTTGCATGCAAAGAAATTTTCTCTCTTTTAAAAAATGTTTACTACCGTACGATTCATTGGTCACTTGTTCGCCTCTATCTTTTCTTCTCTCAAAACATTCTTGTTTACTTTCTTTCCCTCCCCTTTTCTTTACAAAAAACAAGTTTATTTTTAGAAGCAAGGTCAACAAAAAAAAATTTTTTGAAAAAAGAACTTTTACAGTAATTCAAACGAAAAAACAAAATTTAAATTTAAAGCTAAGATAATTTTAAAGCAAAGGGAAAGAAATACTTTTACAGAATAATTTTATGACCAATGTCTGATTGCTTGGATGGTTTTTATTGATTTCGTGGATTCCAATCTATAAATCTAATCATCATACCCAAAATTTGTGATATCCTGTAGTGGAATCCTTTCTTCTTCTTCATCTTCTTCAGATGAAGTCGATGAATATGAATTTGACATACCTGTTCCTTGTTGTTGATAATATGGGAAAGTTCCATTATTGCTATAATAATAAGTTGCTTGAGGTTGTGGTGTAACAAAATTTTGGACGGTTGTTGGAGTTTGAATACTTGAAGCTTGTTGCCATTGATGAAGGACAGGCATTTGAATATTTGGAGTAGCAACATTCATATTTGCAGTTGTAAGAAATTGTTGTTGATTATTCAATGAAGCTTGAGTTGCTGTAGTTTGAATATTTACCGGACGAGGACGGATCGGAATAAATTGTGTTACAGTGTTTTGAATTTGAGTTTCAACAGCTTTGGTAGTGTCACTAGCACCAGGCTTCTTTGTGATGCTTTTTGAGGATCCAGCTTTTGGGCTTGCAGGAGTAACATCAACAACTTCTAATTCATTGCCACTTTTTGTTTTCTTTGCAAGAGGATTTTGTTTTGAAGATGTTCGTTTTCTTGTTGTTGGACCTTTGATTCTGCGTTCCACAAGTTCTTTTATATCCTCCATATTAGTAAAATTCACTAAAGCCTTGCCATCTTTCATTTTCTTATCCGCCCATTTCAACATTAAAGTAGCTACTTCAGCGTCACTAGTTGAAAAATTAAAGATATTAATTTGGCTTTTATCCATCTCTTTTCTAAAATAAATTACTTATATAAATTTCTCATTATCACAAAATTTCAATAATATTTTAAACAAAGCTCGTTAAAATTCACGACATTAGCTACCGTCTCTTCTTTCTTTCTTTTCGCGCAAAGCTGTTATTTTCGTTCCATCTCCTTTCAACAAAAATCAAATGAATGCAATACTCCTCTTTTCGATTTTTCCTGGGTTCATATTTATTTTGGTTTGCTATCTTTTTCTTGATCTATTATGTTTCTTTGGATTCCCTCCCTTTTGCCATCTTTTATTCAACCTTTTTATTTTCTTTTCCAGCGCCAAAGGATCTGTGTTTTCATTTTCTATTTTCTTTGCCTTTTTTAGTTTTCTTTTATCTTTTCCGAACACAGAAGAGGGATATTTACATCAATTTTATTAGCACAACTTTCCTTTTTTTAAAAAACACGAGAAAGAAAAAAAAATATCATCGATGACAAAGAAGCAAACATTTATATACAAATTATAGAGCATAAAAGAGAAAAAAAAGGGTCATCAATAATAAACTGCTGCAAAAGAAACTTAAAGCAAAGTTTTAAAGTACAAGTTTTATTGGAAGTTTGCTATTCAGTTTTAAAAGATTTTAATCAACTTCTTCTTTTCGTTCATTAACCGGGAACCATAAATAAGAGGAAGATGATGATGATCCTGGTGATCCAAATGGTGATGCAAGGAGTGGTGGAAGTTCCCCATCTCGCTTGATCTTTTCATTGATCAACTTTTGAGTGATAGTTGGAAGATGACGAGGACAAACTTGTGAAAGTAAAATTGTGACATATTTTCCGGTAGTCTTTGATTGAAAAATAGGTGGATTTCCTGGAGCATTAGCCGTAAGAAGACGGCTAATATGATCGATGGTCATATCTTTGAGAAATTCAAGAGTTGCATTTTTGATTTCAAATTGTGCAAATCCTCCAGCACAAGTGATCTTGAAAGTAAATAACATTCCAATTTGTTTCTGGTTACTGTAATCTCCTGAAATTTTACCCTTTTTTAAAACTTTATTTATTTTTTTTAAAATATTTTTAAAATAACAGTTTTGGGTTTTCGAAACCTATTAATATCACGTTACAATTATTTTAATTACAAGCATTTTTATTATTAAATACTACAATAAAAGCGAAAAAAAAAGAAAAAAATCTTTTTAAAGCGAATTTCACAACAAATTCCAAAGCCAAAAGAAAAAATGAATACTATAAAATTTAAAGCAAAGAAGTTGGACGCCTTTCTTTTATTTATTTTCTTCTCATCTTTTGGTTCTTCTCAGTCCCCCGTTTGAAGCGAATTAAATGTGATCATATTGCCTATTTCTTCCATTTTGTTTGTGACCTCTTTCACTCCGCCTTAAAGTGTCTGCATGCCCGATGATAAAAAATCCATGCTTGCTTCTGCTCAATGCAACCACAATTCGTTGTTGGTGACTCATAAATGTTGAAGGAAAATTAGTTACTGTAGTTACAATTAAACAGATATCTTTCTCACGACCTTGGAAGCTGTCGATGTTAGCACATTCAATTGACGGATCTTGCAGCATCTCTTCAATTTGACATCTTTGCCCCTCATAAAAGGTTAAAATTCCCAAATCACAATCTGGAACTTTTTGCTTTATCATTTTCGCCAAAGTTACTGCACATTCAGATTGTACCAAATTTGTTCTGGAACTGGGATAACAAGGTTGTTCTTGTCCTTTAACATTCACAAAAATCGCTGGCGTTAAATTATCACAAAGTCGATACATCATATCTCTTTGTTGAATAGTAATTGGTGTAACTAAAGTATTATCATAACACAATTCCGAAATTAAATTTGCAAGATATGGATTAAAGCGAAAAGTTGTTTTAAGATTTAATTGCTTAACACCTGGTCCAGTTGCTTTTGCAATATGCTGTAGCATTGAACCAAATCCCAATGGTATTGCTGCTTCTGGAATTGAACCTTCATAAGATCCAATCTGTTTCAAATCTCCAACCACCACAGACTTGGTTAATCTTTTAAATTTTGAAACTAACAATAGAGCGTCAATTTCCCGAATTTGCCCTGCTTCATCCGCTAATACCGTATCAACACCATCTTTAAGAATATCAGCAAAACGCGTTGCCATTGATATTGTAGCTGCAAAGACTGTTACAGGCATCCATTTCATTAATATTTGTAATGCCTGATCCAAAATACTTTGTGAATCTTCTCTTTCTTTATTACTAACTTCATTATAAACATCATCTTCATCATATTTAAGCTCCTGAGGTGATTCCTCTAAATATTCAATTGCTTGTTGAATTATTGTTAATTCAACTTCTGGTATATTCTCTTTTGAAAGCTGAATCAATCTATTCCTAAATGTATATGGAGCACACGTCTTATATTCTTGAGTTGAAGCTTGTTTAAATGCAAACGTTGAATGAAGGAACAGTGCTGTTTTTCCCAATGGTTCAAGTTCTTTTATTGTTTCAGCTAATAGATGCCGAACTGTTAAATTATTTGTTGCTGTAATTAAAATCATTCTTTCTGGTTGAGTTTTAACCAATGAATAAAGCACATATTTAAGTGTTGTTGATTTACCACTTCCCGAAGGTGAATGTACCACTACAGTATGAATTTTATTATCCAAAGCAGTTCCAACTACTTCTTTTTGATCTGTAGTAATAAAATCAGGAAGCTCTGGTGTTTCAAAGACTCTATTATCTTCAACATAACCAACATTAGCTCCTAACCATGCTTGTAAAATTAATCTTGATGGTTCTTCATCTGCATTATCATTTTCAGCTACACTATAAATTGCTCGTAGGTCTCCAAGATAATGTGCCATTTGCGGAATTGCCATTGCTCTCCATCCCGTTGTTGGAATAGCTTCTAAGCATTCTAAATTTGTTGCTTGAAGTACAGTTCCCACATCACTGAGAACTTTAAATGCAATTAAACCCGGTTCATGCATTGTTTCAACAATTCTTGCTCTAATTCTTGCAAATTTATCAAGAAATGCTGTTATTTCTAATATTGTATCTTTTGAATATTTAGGGCATAATTTCTGCCATGCTAGTTGAGAATTTACTTCTCTTTTGCAAGTTATTTCTACTAAATTTCCAATTTGCTGTATTTCTATTTGCATCTGATCTAATTTGCTTTCCATTCTTTCTCTTTTTTCAGTTAATTTTACAGCTGTTGCTGCACTTTTTAATGCTTTAAAAGTCTTTTCCCATTCATGGGGTTCATCACTTTTTAAACTTAATTCTGGATGTTCATTAGCAGAAAGAAGTCTAAGTGATTTATAAAAACATTGATTTTGCGATGTTGCTTTAAGTGGCCACAAAATATCCGTTACTAAACTAGGATGCAAATAAATCTGATTTGAGATATCTGCTCTTGTTTTCTTTGGCAGAATATTCATGATTGCTTGAACACACGATCCAAGTTTTAGATTTGCTCTAAATAAATGTGGTGCTTCTGCTGCAGTAATTGCCAATTCCTCCCCACTAGCTGGATTTGCTAGTGTAATACTTCCACCTGATCTTCTTGTTCTTTTGAATGCTATAACCAGCATATTCTCAACTGATAAAACGGTCTTTTCCACCATTAACACTTTTGCTGCTAAACTGCCACCTCCTAATTTAGCAAAAAGTGTATCTTTATCGTTTTGCATTCCTTCCATTTCCGTAACCGTGATGATATCACCATAATCAAGATCATCTTCAATGCTGACAACATTGTAATTAATAAATTCCGTTTTTGCATTCAATAAAACAAGTTGGGGTTTTGTCTCTTGCTTAAGATGGAGTGCAAAAACTTCTTCAGCAGTAATACGGATAATGACGTATTGTTGCATTTTGCTTTGTTATCGACGACGAGTTTCTGGATTAAATCTGTAATTTATTTTATTTATTAGAGACATTCTTTCTTTACATAAAGTTATACATGCTACAGCTCGAAGAAACTTTTCACGCAAATTACAGTATGGACAATTGGGCAAATAAAACTTTGAAAAGTAAAACAACGGGTAAAGCATTTACATAAAAGTCAAATAAAGTATTAATATTGTAACATAAATTTACTGTAAGTTAAAATAACTTTATATCATATTTTAAATAAAGTCGACTTTATCTTGCCCTAAACGTATTTGTTCAGATAATACTTTAAAGAGCATTTATATAAGCTTCTTCATCAAGGATCATCATAATAATGCGATCAACATCTTGATTTTTGACAAACGTCATCCACAGATCTGCTTTTCCTTCTTTAATTTCGGATCTAAATTCTGCCAACGGTTCTTTATCTCTTCGTGCACGCTCGGCAAATTCCTGATGAAGGATTCTGATTAATCGTGGTGTAGCATTATGGATTAAAATTGTGGAGAAACGAAATCCACCAGTCACTTGAACACGGAATTTATGCATCCCTGAAAAAATAAGTATATTTAGCTTTGTTTTGCTGATAAAAAAAAAAATTTTAGAGATTTAACAAGCACGTAAAATCACGAATTTATTCTTATTAATTTGACTATATCCTCTTCATCAAAAGAAAATCTCACCCCTCATTCCAAAAATAGCGCTAGCATTTACACAAGTGAGAACAAACTACAATGCCTCGAGTTAATTGTTTTATCCATTTGTTTTATCGCTCGTAGACTTGTAGCTTAAAATTACGAACGAAAAGAAGAAAATCTTCCACATAAGTTTTTTTTTTTACGCACACATAAAAACTCATTTACTGCAAGCGGGCGATATGGCTGACTATTTTGGCAAAAGGTGATTGCATGACAACTAGCATAAACTTTCAGCTATTATTATATTCAAGCTTTTTAATTCTTTATTCTATTATTATCCTTCTACACAATGTCCATTACTACTAATGGACCAAATATTGCTCCATTGTTTACTCTTTCTGACGAAGATATCTTTAAATACGGTTATGATGATTTTTATAATTTAAAGATTAATACTGAAGATCTTAATGAAGTACCTCTTTTCCAGGTATGTCTTAACAACTTCTCTTTCTATACTCCGCTTCATTACTCTAATCTTTAGGCAAAATTACCTGACAGCTTTATGAAATTCTTTAAACTTAACCCTGATATTGTTAGATCCACTTTCGTTCCTGAAAGATCTGGACAAACTCCAAACTTTGCCATTAAACAAATTGCAGGTTACCCTGGCTTTTATACTAAGCAGGAAACTTATTCTAATTCATATACAAATGTTAATGAAGTTATTAAGCTTTTAAATGGCCTCAAAGTTAATCAAAACACTGGTTGGAGGTATTTTATGTGTTACTATAGCTATTTGTAATCTCCTTAATTTCAGAAGCCATTTCTCTCGAAGTGCTTTTGGTAAAGCCCAGTCTTTTGATTATATTACCGAATGCACTTATTCTTATATGCAGCAGATTTATGAAATTAATCCTGATCTCCCTGCTGGTTGGAATCTTAATCGAAAACCAAATTTCTTCCGTGACATTTATGGGGTAGGATTACTGTAATTTTTCCTTTCTAACTTTTCTAATCTGCATGTTTTAGTATGATTCTGATTTTGATGGAAGTAAAACCATCATTGGTAACTTTAATACTCGCAGCATTGTTCATCAGGATGATTTCGGGTTATGTGCTGCTTCATTATTGCTCTCTGGTGCTAATAAAGTAATCAGTTGATGTCTTTTATTGTTATATTTTTCTTTTATAGGATTGGGTTGCATTTTTACCAAAGTATAAATCTAGATTTGAAGATTTAATTCGACAAACGCCTGATTATGCCAAATGTAAAGCTCCTCTCTTCCATGGCGATCTTTATGCTGATGCAGAATTATTGGAAACTCTTGATTTTCCTTTTTGGGTTGCTGAGCAAAAGCCTGGTTATATTACATATCTTCCTCCTTCTGCTGTTCATATGGTTTGTAATGAAGGTACGTCTTCTTTAATTATCACTTTTAACCAACCTCTTTCTTAGGAATCAACTGGACCGAGCTCGTTAGTTTTATTGGCTATAGATGGGAGGTTGAAGCTCATCGTATCCAAGATTGTTGTGATCTTGCCAAAGATTTTTACTGCGGAGAAGGATGGGGACCTGTTGTTGGATATTACAACCAAAGCGAAAAAGAGATGGGGCAACAATGGAATAAATTTGCTGCATTTGTTCCTAAAAGTCATTCTACTTCTACATTTTCTTCATCAAGATCATTAAGACGTCGTCCACCGGTCTGTTTTATTTTATCATCCTGTATTAATCATTAAACTCCTTTCTTTTAGCTCTCTTCTCCTTCTTCATTTATTGAGCAAATACAATCTATTATTCCTCCACCTTCAACTTTACAAGATGAACGTCCCGCCGATTCTGCCGATGAAGAACTATCTTCACCTTTTCAAAATAAATCTTCTACCACCTTAAATGATAAAAGAAAACCTCCATTCCGTATTGAACCATCAATTTCAATTCTTCATGAATCTCCTGTTCCTGTTGATCTGGATGAAGAGGTTCCTCTTTCCACTGAAACACAAGAGCGGATTCGCGAGATTGATTCTCGCATCCGTTATAATCAGCAAAGAAGAGATTCTCCTGCAACAAAAGCTTATACCGCTCAACGTGTTCCATCAAAACCAACTTCAACTCCAGTTGTTCCACCTTATCGAAAGAAACTCAAAAATGCCATTCATTACCAGCAAAATCAAAGAAAAGCCATCAGTATTGCGCTCCAATCTAAATCCCAACACGCTGTTACAACACTTATTGATGCACCTGTTTCTAAGAAGGTGATGAATGCTTTGACGTTTCATCATAACAAAATTAAATCTTTATCATCTCCTGGTTATTTGAAATATCGTACAACTTTGGAACAAGATTTCTCAAACAGGGGTACAAAGCTCAACCAATTGGAGCTGCAGTTAGAACTTTCATCAGGATTAGAAAAGGCTTTTGGTGGTGAATACATCAACCGAAAGATTTTACAAGGTTATATCAGTTATGAAATTGCACGAGATTATATTGATGGCCGTTCATCTGACAATCGTCTCTTATTTGTAAAAGCTCTAGAACTTGCTCGGTGTAAAAATTTGTCTTACTGGAATGAATCTTTGTGCACCAAAGCCCAGTGGAATGCAATGTTTGGTATCAATATTGCCGAAGATTTTCGCATTCCTGCTCATGATTATTAATGATATTACTCATTTTAGTTCTTTTCTATATTACTATTTATTTCAAGTTATTCTATTTATTTTGTATAGAACAAAGAAATTTTCTCTTGTGTTGTGACCAGCTTTCTCATTAATGTTGTGTTTTGTTTTTATTCTGTCTAGTCTATATTACTTAAATGTTCAATTCCTCTTTTTTTTAATAAAGCAAAAATAGAAATTTTATGACTCATTTGCCATTTAAAAAAAAAAGAAAAGAAAAAAAATCAACTTTTGAATTTTCTTATGCTTGTTTGCGCGGGAAAAGAAACATCTATTTCTATTTATAACTAAAATAAAAGGAAAGAAAAGAAAGTTAACAAAGTTGTCTCAGCAACTCCTCTTCTTGTTGATTGTCTTTCCTGCCAACCGCAATACTCATCAAACGCCTTCCTTTTAGAGCATCTATTTCTTGTCCCTACCCCACTTCTAAAGTTCTTCTCTGCCATTTTAGTTAAAAAGAAAAATTTGTTTACTGATATCTATTCCCTTTAGGTTTTTAACAAAGTATCCCTTCTGATTCTTGAAAGCATGAAGATCGTATTCTATAAACAAATGCTCCTTGTTGATGATTCCTTTGAATATTTTGTTCAAAGTGACATTCGTATGAAGATAGATCTTACTCAAAATCTAGTTGAATTCATTCATCCTATTTCTGGTAAGTTCAAATTTTACAATATTCTTTTAACATCTCCCACTTTTATAGGTAAATTCCAGTATGCTCTCACTTCAATCTCTGTTGGTCGTGTAGGGGTGAGCTCTGTTTATTTTCTAATTATTTCGTTAATATATTTTTAGGATTTTCTCATGATTCATCATGCTGGACTTAATGAAAGCGTCGTTTTTCACCGCCCAACCTATATTATAGACACTCTATATCAGCGCCTCTCAACACTCACAGTAGGTTCCTTTCCTTATCTTTTACTTGATTTATTAAGGTCCTGTATCTTTCATTTTACCATAGATAGCTTTTAGGCGGTTGGTCTCCTTGGTATGACTGAATTTCCTTTTGCTCAGCTTATGGCAGCAGCTTCTGAAAGTTTGGATGAATCTTAAGCTGCCTTTACCTCTTTTAGTTGTCTTGTTTGATAGATTTTCTTTGTTGTTCTATTTTATCTATTATTCTTAAAATAACGCTGGTATGCTGTTTTTAGGGTTTGTTAGTTGAGACCTTTACATCGCTTTTGGCGGAAAAAGGCTTGGGGGGGGGGGGGAATTTATAAAAGGGAAAAAAAAAATTTTTTTTGTATTTTTTTTTTTGTTTATAAAGACAGGGGAAAAGGTTTTAATTTCTTTTTGGGTTTATTTGTTTTCTTATTCTTGCTGATCTCCGAAGTGCCACGACTGGTGCCGTTTTCTTTTTCTTCTTCTGCCTTTTCTCCGGCTGGTCTTCTTCTTTTTCACTCTCGCTTTCCGTTGCAAAAGCTACTTCATGATTTTCCACTTCTTCCCTGATTACTTGGTGATCATAGCCAATCATAGGTTCTACATCTTCTGCTCCTACTTCTGCTAATTCTTCTTGTTCTTCAGGTGGACGCCTGACTACTGTAGCCGTTGGTCCTTCAAGAAAATGACAGACTTTTAGTTGATTTATATGCACCTTCTTTGGTCTACTTTGTGGCGCACTGATTGATAAGATAATTGCATGTGGTTTTCGTAGTTCTAAGACACGATACTGCCGGATATAAGGGAACGAAAATTTCTTTACAAGACCTGGTTTAAATTGGGTATGCTTTAAGAATACCCTGCTTCCCACAGAAACATCTGGCTCGCGCACTTTTCTGTCATACCTTTCCTTGTTGTCCTCCGATGCTTCCTTGTTGTGCCGATATGCCGCTTCCCATGCTTCTCTTAAGCACGTCATAAGCTCATATTTGAACTCATTCTGATCGGTATATGTCCGAACAAGTTTTTCTTCAGGTTCTAGGATCCTTTGTACTCCAAATACTGGATCTCTACCGTATAACAGAAAGAAGGGTGATTCTTTTGTCGAATCGTGCGGGCTGACATTGTAGCAAAATTCAATATATTTAAGAAGCGTATCCCAATTTGTATGTCCTTTATCAATGTATTTTGTTACTGCTGTTTGCACTATCCGAAACGATCTTTCAACCAAGGCATTCCCTTGCGAGTGTGCTACGACTGAATATGTTTTATTGATTGATAGTAAAGCACAGAATTCTCGGTAAAACGAACTGGTGAAGCAGCTCCCATTATCACTGTGAATTGTTGATGGGACTGAATATTTTAGTACAAAATCCTCCAACAAGTGCTTTGCTAAGGTTGTGCTTCTTTGGTCTGCAATAGGAACCGAAACAAGAAATTTTGTGAATGGACAAATAATATTTAAAATGTATTTGTTCCCCTCATCAGATATTTTAAAAGGTCCTGAAACATCAAGGCATACCTTACTGAAAGGTGTTGTGTGCCTGGAAGCTACCATTGTTGTACGAAACCCTGGAATTGGTTTCCTTTTCATTTGGCAACTGACACAGGCCTGCACCCATTCTTTAAAATCTTTGGGCATGTTTGGCCAGTAATACCTTTTCGCTTTGACCAGGCTTTTCCGGTAGCCAAAATGTCCTCCGGCCAATTCACTGGTGTGAAAGTACTGAAACACTAAGTTTCTTAGCTCAATTGGTATTGCTACCGGGCATTTACCTCTATTAAAGCTTTTTGCTAATTCAGTATCGCACATTATGCAGTCATCTGTGCCAAGTTTGTAATTTTCAGCATCTGCTATAAAACCCTGAACGTCACTAACTCCACTCGGGATCTCATTAAATTTTAAATATTTGTATATGGGGCCCAGATATTCGTCTTCTCTTTGTTTTTGACAGATATCAATTTCAGTGATTTCACCATTCTCTTCCTTCTGGGTGATGTGTCTGGCTGGTATATCCGCATTCACTAGGCGTTTAGCACTCACAGCTAGGCAGATCGGGAATTCCATGATATCTGCTAATTCCTCCAGCGTTTTGGGATCTTCCCCGGTGTCACATCTACTTAATGCATCAGCTGCTTGGTTATTTCTAGCTGCAACATACACTATTTTTATGTTACTACTCTGCAGCTCCATGGTCCATCTCGCAAGTTGTGGATTCAAGTGCGCTTTTGTTAAGAGATAAGTGATAGGGTTATGATCCGTATGCAAGATTATTGGCATACAGTAAGTCCAGTGTCTAAATGTTCTTACTGCAAAAACAATTGCACCAAGTTCAGCATGTACTGCTGTCATTTTGTTGCGTTCACTATCGCTCAGCATTCTTGAAGCATGTGCTATTGCATAATAGCATTTTCTTTCATCATCCTTTTGTAATAGTGATGCTGCCATTGCGACGTTGCTAGCATCCGTGAATATGTGGAATTCACGATCATAATCAGGGAATCGTAACGCTGGCCTCTTGCACAACGCTTCTTTCAACTCCTGAAAAGATTTCTCCTGCTCTTCTCCCCATTTAAAAACAAACTTTTTCTTTGTTAAGTCTGTTAAAGGTTGAACGATGTGCGAGAAATTCGGAATAAATTTTCTGTAGAATGAACATAAACCAACCCAGCGTTTTATCGTCTGTATCGAGGTAGGTGTTGGAAAATCCTTAATAGTTTTAATATTTATATCTGATGGCTTACATCCGTCTTTGGATACCTCATGACCAAGAAAAATAATTTTCTGTTTGGCAAATTCACTCTTCTTTGGAGATAATTTTAAACGGTATAATCGAAAGCGTTCTAAAACCTGTCTTAATGCATTCAAGTGATCATCAAAGTTTTCTGTTTTTGTGAAAATCAAGCAGTCATCAACAAAGCTTGTTGAAAATTCTTCTAACCCCTCAATGATCTTCTTTATGATGCGCGAAAAATAAGAGGTAGAATTCTTAAGCCCAAATGGTAAATGTGTAAATTGATAATTCCCATCTTCTGTTACCATGCCACACTTATAGCTAGATCTCTCGTCTAGCCTGACCTGGTAGTACCCCTTCAAAGCATCTAATGACGAAATATAGTGCGCACCGCTTACTTTCTCAAGAATCGTCTCTAATCTCGGGAGTGGATATCTATCTTCGGTGCAAAGCATGTTGGTGCGACGAAAATCTACACACACTCGGAGAGATCCATCTTTCTTTCCGACTAACGTGACCGGGCTACTCCATGGGGTATCTGATTTTATTAATACCTTTGCTTTAATCAGTCCTTCTATATGCTCCCGCAGTTCTTTCTTATATTTCTCAGGCACTTTATGGTAAGTATTCTTTGGTGGTGTTTCTGTCGTCGTAATTATTGTTGGTGCAGGTATTGTACAGCTTCCTAGATCATACGGTCCCTTGGAAAATACATCCTGGTACTCATCAATTAATTCCTGTAATTTTATTTTATTTTCCTGTGACAGCTCAGTCTGTGTTAGATCTACTTTATAAGTCGGGTCTACAATATTTCGGATATCATCTTCTTCTGTATGCAGGGATGCTATATCTCGAACTTCTTGAATTTTTTCTACCTTCGCTAGAACCATGCATTCAAAAATTCTTTGATATTGGTCCGTTGTGTTGGCTATTATTAATTTCGTCCGCCTAGTATAATCGTATCTTAAAAGAGTTGGTTCAATTATTAAACCTTTCTCCGTTAATCTATCTTCCGCTGCATCCACCATTAGTTCGCTTACTCCAATTAGCGTTTGATCAAAATATGCTTCCACAACTTTCTGAAAAAATGGTGGAATGATTTCGTTATTCATTGCTCTTAACCTGACATCTGTTGGTGGTCTAAGACTTCCTATAGCGATTGTGTCTTTGCCTACTCTTAGCACATTTTGTTTCATATCAATCGAGAACTGCCCTACTTCTCTAATAATATTACATCCAATAATAACGTCATAATGTTCAGAGATAATATCTTGTCTTGCAAAATACAGTCGTCCCCGCACTTTGGTTGATCCTATTTTAACATCTACCAGTGCCGATCCGATAATCTGTATTTGTTGACCTGCAGCTCCACTTACTGAAAGACTGTCTTCCGGATCCAATTCAAAAATACCAAATGATGGCATTTTTGTATCTGGGGCAATTGAGAGAGAGGCTCCAGTGTCCCAGAGAATCCTGGTTGCGATGCCTTGAATTTCAGCAATTGTCCTCGTAACATACGTTATTTCTTCGGTACCTACGGCGTTTACTTCAACACTTATCTTCGTAGTTTTATGCTCCTCTTCTACCTTTGGGGTCTCTACTTCGACGAGTTCAGCTCCTTCTTCAGGTTTAAAGATCTCAGCCCATACTGGAGTTCTGTTGTTATTCCTTCTCAAAGCTGCTATATTTACTAGCTGCTGGAAAACGTCAGTTAGATACAGGACTGCAATTTTCCAAATTACTGTCATTGTTACTATTGAACAACAAGCAAATGTCCAAATCTGCCATGCATCAAAGACCTTAAATGTCAAGAATGCATACCATCCTTCTTTTACCAACGACGCCTCAGGATGACTCTCTTGCAGATGATCATTTAATTTGTTGATCTCTCCTAAAGCTTCATCTCTCTTCTGCCATTCCCAACTTTTGATCACTTCACTTAAATGTTGTGAGGGGAATGTTTGCTGTATTTCATCTATGATTAGATTGTGAAATGTCTTTGGCAGAGAGGATAGTGGGAGCATAGTCAAGGGTCCTTCTCTTTTGAATTTCTTAGGTTTAACAACTGACATATTGCCAGTTTTAACATTAAACTTGATAACTTGGTCATTTATCTTCAGATATACCTCTTCATGTGTTTCACAAGAGGCCTTTGGACTTGTTTCAGACACTATTAAGGTAATTGGATCCAAAAAAGCTTCATGTACGACTCCAGTGTCATTTACTGATATTGGTACATATTCATAACATTTATCTTTAACTGAGCGGTATTTCCACTCTTCTGGTTTAAGCTCTGCACATGGCCAAACTTCTAAAATCCCTGATGCTATTAATCTCGCTTGCACAAGATGCTCCTTCAACAAAGATCGAGCTGCTTGCGTTGGATTTGCAATTATCATTGCTTCAATTAATTTTGCATTAGTTTCTAACGACCCACAAATATTAGCCCTTTGTCTCATGAATGCTTTTCTCATTGTTTTTCTTATTCCTAAATCTAATGCTGTAAGATGACCTGCCATTTGTGGTGAATATACTGCGCCTTCAAGAGACTTGTTTGTTTCCCTTCTCCAGCGAGTTGTGTGAAACTGCTTGAACTGTTGTTTCTCAATCGCAAATCCCTGATCTGCAATTACCATGTGATTTCCATCATCATTAATGTGCGTGGGATCATAAAACGATAGTGCAAACTCTTGATCGTTAGCAATCCACGTCATACCCATTGCCGATCCGCCCCATTTAGCAAGTCTTACAAATTTTCTTGCGTCCTCTAATATAGGTCTCCATAGTAACACTATTCCACTTTCAAGGCTACATACTCCAGCTTTATAAAAGCAGTCATTTTCTTCACCATTTGGTGCTTCAAGTTTAAATTCCGGTGCTCTCGTGTACACATGACTCTCGATCATAAAACAGTTTGTTGCTTCTGCTACTTTGTATGAGAATGATCCGAAAACTGGCCAGGGATACTCAATATTAATTTTTTTCTGAGTCTGCCATCCTGATCCTACTCTTATCAGTTCACCGTATTTACATTGTTTTGTATTTTGCATCTTTTTACATTCTGCCACCGTAACTTCTTCTATCGTGTTAACGGGTTTTGCAATGTTTTCATTCTCTAACGTTGTGTAATACTGTACTTTTTGTTTTACAATTTTACACATTGTCGCTGTTGTATTATGCAGGATTATATTTGGTTTATACAGTACTAAGTCCATTTCTACTTCTTTGTCCTCTTCCGTGGGTTCTGGAGGGCAAACTGTTGCTTCACTTATTTCTAATGTTAATCCTCCTACTTTGTGCTGACAAAGCATTGGTCCCACAGCTTTTACTGCTCCAGCGAATGCCAAGATAATCAGAATCATTGCTTGAATTTTTGGGATGCGTCCTTTGTTTATTCTCTTTGCCTCAATCATGTTTACCTGGGGTTTCATTTTTCTCGCATCCTTTAGTTTACCAAAATCACCAAGCTCTTTATTTTGTGATTTTAATGCTTCTAATTGCAATTTTAGTTTCTTCATTTCTTGATCTTTATCTTTCTCCTCCTCTTTAATCACTGTTTCAACAGCGTTTACTTGTTCTGGAACTACTGCTGGTGCACTAGATAACTGTTTCAAACGCATATAGCATTCTTGTTGCGCATGTCCAATTTTCTGACAAAAGTTACACACCAATCTTCCATTTGGGTTTCTGTCCTGTGGCGGAGGTTGTGCATTAAAGTTCCGTGGGTTCCACGTATTCGGCTTTACCTGATTTGCTTGGCTTCTCCATGCTGGATTAAAGTTATTATTCCGTGGTCCTTCATATCTTGGGTTATTATACTGGGGTCCATTGTACCTGGGATTATTATTATTATATTGTGATTTAGGTCTAAAGCTTCTATTATTTTTGTGATCCTCCCATCTTCTCCTCTGGAAGTTTCTGTTATTATTATGGTTCCGATTCACTAACTCCATTTGCCTAGACAATTGTTCACACAATCTTTCAATATTCGCTTCCCTTTGAGTAGGTTTCGCTTCTACTGTAGCTAAATTGGCTTTCATATTATCCATTCCCTTTAATTTAAGCAGAGTTTCCATCTTCCTTGCCAGGGCTACGGCCGCCGTATAAGTGGCTGGTTCATTAGCTCTGACATAAAAGGCCAATTCTGGGTCCAATTTGAGCATAAGTTCTTCCATGAGTTTCATGTGCACTACTTCAGCGTCCAGACCTGCAGTTGCCTGCTTTACAACCTTTTCTAGTCTCTCAATGAACATGTTTAGGTCCTCAAATGGCTGCTTCTTTTCCATCATGCTCAATTTCGCCATAGCAAGATTTCGTCCATCTTGATTGTTAAAGAATGTTTTAAGTCTTGGAACTGCATCAGCGAAGGTTTCGTTATCAACCGGGGGAAGTGTTCTTAATTTTTCTCTAGCCTGTCCCGTCATCATTGCCCTTACCTTCGCCATCTTCTGCGCATCATCCAGAGTTGGTATATGAGCATCTAATAGATCTACTAATCTATCAATCCATTGATCAAAATTAACCTCTGGTCTTCCGTCAAAGCTTTTTAAGTTATGCATCTGCGAAATAGCTGCCAAATGCTCTACCACCTGAATCTGGTGTGTCACTGGGCTTTGCACTGCATGCCTGCTACCCGCTAGATTCCTTCCTTGAGGACTAAGACTTCGATATCCTGCTCTTCTCCTTGGATGAGGGCTCTGAAGAGCATTATGATAAAATGAAGCATTCTGTAAGCTATTGTATGATCCCAGAGATGAATTTGGTGACAGTCGATCCTCAAGCTCTTCCAATTTCTCCTTCGTTGTTCGTATGAAGGTATCAACCCTTTCTTCTAAATTCTTTAGGATCCTTCCAAAGTCTTGGAAATTAATGACATTGCCATCATCATCAACCGTTAGGAGGTTGGTTTGGATTATGGTGAGTTGTTCACCTTGATTAGTTACATTAGTGCTCAGAGTATTTAATAGCATGTCGCATCGCTGTGAGGCGGAGACCGCTAGCCCTAGTCGTTCATCAAATACATTCAAAGTACCCTCAACTTGGAGAACCCTTTGTCGGAGTTCATCGTCGTCTTGGGCCACGGCACGATCATCACGTTCACGATTTTCCCGTGTTTCCAAACGAGCTCCCCGAAATTTGTTATCAACATAAGCCTTTACAGCCATAGCCATTGCTCGAGCATTTCCAATGCTAACTTGGCGGGCAACATCTCCATCAAGGAAATCAAGATTAAAAGGTGGGGGTACCATTTTCGAAAATTTCAAAATTTTTTTTTTTTTTTTTTTTTTTTTTTTTTTTTTTTTTTTTTTTAAATAAGATTATTTTAAATCTTCTTCACCAAAATTTTATTCTGATGGTGTTCCGGAAAAAGTAGTTTGAGCAAAGCTTAAATTTTATTTAAGTTTTGCAAAGGGCCCTACTTCAAAAAATCTACCGTACTTCAAGATAGTAACCTCGTGGTCGAATCAACCACTCGCTGCTACCAATTTATGTAAGACCTTAAGTTAGCTATCCTTAAGATTTCACACTGTTTTGTGATTGACTCAGATGTTTTATCAGGGTTACTTTATTGTACAGCTATTAGCAAGTAAATTGTCGCGACGGTTGGCACCATCGTCGCGCTTTCCACCACTTTCAAAACACCTGCACCTTTAAAGGATAGCAGACAAAGAAGAAAAAGGCGCCAACGCATCCTTTTTCTCCTTCTTTTCGATTTCTCTTATTCTATCTTTTATATAGTTGAATATTTCCAAGCTTGCGGTCGGCCGACCAAGACTTTATGGAAAATAAATATATTTAAACCAAATAAAAGTAATCTACATTTACTCTAAACGATATAAATATCTTTAAACACAATTATTTCTGGACTATACCAGGGTCGACAATTTTAAGGGGAAAAAGGAAACGTATTTATATGGTTTTTGCTGCTGCCTTTCGTGCGGTTGTGTGGACTTTCAATGGTTGTCCAATGGCTGCTGGCTTTCTTTAATGATTGGACGTGCGTATGACCAAGTCAGCTGATGCAGACCGGGATGGTATTTTATGATTCCTTTTATTGCCTTTCGCAGCCCGTTCCCATACGATCAGTAAATATCAAGCTTTTAGTGCCTTTGTGTTTATGCATGATTGAACAATTTGCAGTTGCTCCAAGCCAACTGCCCTGCAACCAACAGTTGAATGTTTACGAAACGCGGCCCGAAGGGGCAACGTTTCCTCTCTCTCTTTCTTTCTCTTCTTGCCCATTGGCTGTTTCTTCTCATGATGATTCACTAAAAGTCGTAAAAGCGGAGAAAGTCGTAAAAGGAAAGTAAATAATAAAATGCTGTTTTCTTGCAGAAATAAATTCTTGCAAATGACATCATAGAGTTTCTACCGTATTAACTTGTACTAATCTCAGGTCCCTTACAATATAAACAGGTTCAAAGATTAAAAATGTTAAACAAAATAAAAATCCAAATGTATGAGTATAAGTTGCTAAACATCGAAAACTGTTTGCCATTTTTAACGTTTTTTTCCAAAATGCATAAATTAAAATAGGGTACAAAATTACTGTTAAACCACAAAAAATTCTTGATAATATTAAATAAAATGGAAAAATTTTCTTTTCAAGATATTCAAAATCTTCAGCTTCAAATTTTACATCCATTTTTTAGAACAATTTTTTTCCAGAAATATAAAGTTTTAAAAAATAAATTTTCAAAATAATTGAAAAAAGTAAGCTTTTTTGTGCAAATTAAATACTAAATTCACATCCTAAAAAACCGTGTGTAATTTTATGTTTTTGTTCCCATGTACCTGTGAAAATAAGGAAAGTAATTTTTTAAGGGTCACATTTTTTCTATTTTTTGCAGAAATTAAAGCCTTTTTCAAGAATGACATAAAAAAAACATTTTTTGAATTTTGGACTTGTTCATAATACAGAACATAGTACTTCATGGAAAAAGAGTTATTTTTAATTTTTTTAGATTTCTTAAAAGCGACAATAAAAAACATAAGTTTGGAACATGCACATGACATCAAGCTATTTTTATAATAAACATGGATTTTTTGGCCAAATATGAATTTTTGTAAAAATTCATTCGTTAAAGCGCAATGAATGATAGAAAAAAACCGTTTGCATTCTCCATCATTGCTTTTTTCCGTGTTCGAACTACTTTTTTTTTCCAGACGTGACGTTCCGCATTTTAGGGGTGGAGGGGGGAGGGGTGTAAGCTGAATGTGACACGATTTTGATGTGCGGCATAAGATCAAAGAAAAAAAGTTGACGGAGATGGGCCAAAATTTGGGATTTTTGCGTGACGTCACGTCTGGACAATCCCTTATGACGATATTCTAGTGCCCTGACTGTTAGACTCTAAAATGTGTTTTTATGGTAAACTACAATGTTAAAGATCATCAATTATGAAATTGCACCTGGAAGACATTTCTTTTTTTGCTTTTCACTTTTTTCGTTTTCGTTCCAACATTTTTGCTAGTCTCATTCACTTTTGCATTTTTTTTCAAAAAATTAAATATAACGTTTCAGAAATAATTCAACATAATTCCTGCATTCCAACGCTTCAGTTTCTTTACATTTATTTTTACTGTAATTTTAAAAATATTTTATGTTATAATTTTTTATTTAACAACAACATCGAAAACAATGAAATTCTTTCAATATTTAACATTTATTTATATTTTCGAATGCTATTTTTGCTGATTTTATAATGCTTTGTTCGGAACCCAGGGCCGTATATAGAAAAAAATTTCAGGGGGGCGCTAACCTTTGATCTTTTGCAGCCTTTTACACGAAGCGGCAAAAGATCATAGGGAATTCATCAATTTCGGGGGGTGCTATAGACCCCAAAGCCCTCGCCCCCTTGTATACGGCACTGTGGAAACCAATTCGGCTATTTCCACATAAAATTTTTTATCCGACAGGAATTTTGGCACCATTGTCTGCTTTCTGTTTACTCTACCATTTAACGCTTCTGTGATTCGACTTTTACCTTTAATGATTGCTTTGATTGTTGACGCTAGATGATTAAATTCTTCACATAATTCTTGTTTCTTTTTTTTCTTTTTTTTCAACAAATAAAACTTTGGTTATTGATGATTTGGATTACGAGGGCAATGGAAAATGGAAAGCCGATCTTTTAAATGTTAGGAATGGTGAAAAAGCCAGATTTATAAAAAGTACTGATTTTACAAAATTCATATATAAAATTTGGTTAACTGATGAATTTTTTAAAACATATTATGTAGAATCAAGATGCCCTTTGAATCTTGTTTCATCAATAATTCCATATTTTTATCGGTGTGATATAAAAACGTTACAAATATGTCATCAAGAAATTACTTATTATCAATTTTAATTTATTTTCTCTAAAGTTGAAGTCTTTTATTCATACAATTGTGTAGTAAAAAATATGAATGAGGAAATTGTTCCATTGGAAAAACTCGTTCAAACTCTTCCAAAATTAAAAAGACTTAAGTTGCATACTAGAATTGGGGGGTGAATATTTTTCAAAATCGGTATAGGTCTGTAACGACCTTTTTTTGGGAAAATGTGTTCTGTAATTTGCAAAAAATTTTTCGGCGGCGCTTCGCGCCGCCGAATTCCTTATATTCGTAAGGGTACCCCCTGTTAAATTTTTTCTACTTTTTCAGTTTCAAAAGTTCATATTTAACGTGGTACCCCCTGTTAAATTTTTTTCAGTTTTCCAATTACAAAAGTTTATATTTAACGTGGTACTCCCTGTTAAATTTATTTCAGTTTTTTAATTTCGGAAGTTTATATTTAACGCGTTCCCTTTTTTTGTGTATGTGTTTCTATTTGCAAATTTTTGGGGTTGGTTTTTAAGTATATATTTTTTTGCTTTTAGAATTTTATTTGAAAAGAAAATAAATTGTTTTTTTTATTTCTAGAGTGGCTTTATTTTTACCCCCTCCCTTTTTTGTTTTTAAGCTATCATCGACTTAAACTTTGTATTAATAAAGCTTTCAACGACATCGTCTTGGAGAATGATTTTAATTTCCGAACAAAATTTAACTACTGCAATTAATTCATTGTCTGATAATTATGGATCCAGAGCTGTTTAACGCAAAGCTGAACTTGTTCAAACTTGTGAAGATATGAAAATAAAAATGTTTAAGTTAAAAAGAATTTTCACAGTCAGATGGACAGCATCACAAGTTGTTGCAATTAATTCTGTTTTAAGAATGTACAGCTGTGTATGCCAAGATCTTGTTGCAATTAGTGATGATGATAAGAAAGAAAATGCACAAAGAAAAAAAACTGCTGATGAATATCTAACATACATTCAAAATGCCAACTTTTATGTTGCATTATCATTTTTTCAAGATGTTTCTCAAGTACTCCAAAAGTATTCTTTGATGTATCAAAAAGAAGCTTCTGTACTTCCTGGTCAAAAATTGTTATATGTACAACTTAAAACTGAACTTCAAGCATTGACTGATGATGAAGGTCCCGTTTTAAAATCTTCACTTAACAGAATCAAATGTACAATTGATTACGGTAAAGTCAAGAGCGGCTGCAGTTTGAAAATTTACTTCAAAATGTTGCAACTGCTATAACGTATGAAACATTTCAACAATGGATAAAACTACCTCCAGAGATTTTTTATGCAAAAGTACTTGAAACTGCAGAAAGCGATGATCTCATTGATTTGAGCGACGAACTTTTCGATTATCTTTCAAGTGCTCTGACTGTTCCCGTAGGTTCAGCGGATGCTGAACGCGGGTTCAGTATTTTATTTCATTCCCTTGATTCCCGTCGGAGCCATCTCAACATCAGCACAATTGATAATATTTTACAAATCCGATTAAATGGTCCTCCAATTGATCAATTTGTTTGCTTCAAATTTGTTGAAGACTGGAAAAAAGCTGGCCATTTACAATCTTCTGCACGACAACCTCGTGGCATGGGACGGAAAACCAAAAACATTATTGAAAGCGATGATCCTATTGAAAACTTTAAAAAATATGTTGAAACTCAAAAACGTTGGGAGCGGCGCTATGAAATTTTTGTTCCTGATCCATTTAATTAATATCTTTTTTTGATAAATTTAAACATTTAAAAAATTATTTTATTTTTAAACCAACTTTTCCAATTATTTTGTAAGAATTCTTCAATAAAATCGTTTATAATTATTCTCAAAACAACAAATGAATCTGTAAATTTTTCGCGAAAATTTCCGAAAATCAACGTACTCCCCTCTTTGCCCCTTTTTTGAAAAATTTTGATCTGAGGTCTGTCTGTCTTTGGGGTGAATATATTCACCCCCAATTCAAGTATGTTAAGTTGTAAGCTTTTTTTGTTAATTCTTTAAAAATGTTTAGCAAAAAAAGTATGCATATTTTAGCCGTGATAACCTTACTTCTTCAAGCATCACTTCAAATACAGTCAAAGAACTTTTTAAAATTCCACATATTTCAAAAATTACCGACGTTTTTTTATACGGGATTCCTGAAAAATTTGATCTAGAAATATTTTATATTTATTTTAAGGTAACGCCTTTTTAAAAAAATTAGTTTAGCAAGTTTTTTTTCAGAAAAACAAACATACAAAATTCAGTATTCACTTTCGAAATGGAATTTCTGAATCCTACAAAAATCGTATTGAAGCGATTGTTGACGATATTATTGCAACTACAAATCGATTTTTGATTAATCATGATTACAAAATCCCTTTTATCCATTTTGCTGGTCTTCTATTTGAAAAATGGGATGAAATCGACTCATTTATCTGTTAACAAAATAAACAATAAATGTTAATTATTTTTTCTATCTTATTTGATGACTTGTACAACATTAATCACATCGGATGCTAAAATTTTTTTTTCTTAAAAATCCTTCAGTCAATTTTGGACAAGTGGTTTTTAGTAAAAATAATAAAAAAATTTTTTTTGATTTGTACTTTAATTAACTTACTTCATTTTCTTAATCAAAAACAAATAAAGAATCAAAAAACTCGTTTTAAATGTATTACTTTTATTAAAATAATACGTAAAGCGACAATAAATTAATAAGTTTTACAATGTCAAAAATATACCATATTATTACAAAATTACCTGCAATTTTTACAGAATACAAAATAAAAATTTTTAAAGTAAATTATCAAAAAATATTAATATTAAAAGATCAGCAATGAACCAAAGATGAGTAAAACAAATACCAACAATCATTATTCCAGAAATTTCAAAATCATTTGATCTATTTTCTTCTTTTTGTTTCCAAAAAGGATTTTCTTCTGATTTTGAAGTAGAATCTTCGTTCTGTTGTGGAGTTTGTTTAGGAAGTGACTAAAAAATTAGTTTTTTTTTTCAAAATATAAATGAACCTTACTTCATAGGAACAAATTTCATCACTAGGTTTATCGAACTTGGCAGATGCAGTAAATCCTGGAGGCAAACTTTTGAGCTAAAAATATTTCATTTTACAAAAAATTTAACAAAGAAAAATTATTAACAAATAATTCAGCTGCATCAATTTGACAATTATCACCATATGAACATGAAAGCATAATTATAGAATTATTATCAGTATAAAAATAATTCTTTGAATTTGATTTGATTTTTTGTAAAACATTTGATGGAATATTTGTACAAATTCGTTCAAAATCTTCTAAACATCCATGTCCATAAATTGTTCTATCTTCATTACAGCAATTAAAAGCAACACATTCAGAACACGTAACATTTGGATATTTGAGTATAGCAGATACATCTAATTTTGAATTATCTGTAACACATTGTCCACCTTGACGACATTGGACTTGAGATTTTTTTTGGTAGAGTTGTAGTATTATAGTGGCAGTTATGTTCTTTTGAATAATATTGTATATGATTTTTACCAAATGTTTCAGAAACTTCATTGGTTCCCTGAAAAAAGAGAAATCAAAAAATTATAAAAAAAGCACTACTTTAGGTGGGAGTCGAACCCAAGATGTCAATGCATGAAAGTCAAACGCGTGCTCCACTGCTCTCCAGAAATCTTTATAAGAAACAAAAGAAACGTTCATAAATAATTTTTACGTGCTAAAAAAGCAAATATTTTGCAGACAATAAAGATTACAATCGGACTAAAACAAACTTACATATACCCTTCCTAATACATGAATCAATATTATCATCATTACATGAAACAGCAACAACATTTTCATCAAAATATTGATAATCTCCATTTTCTTTTGCATTTTCTGTAATCTTTGATTGAATAAATTTACATGTATTTACAAAATCTTCATAACATCCTGCACCAAACATAACATGTCCATCAGGATTAATACACTTATAAGAATAACAAATATTGTCACCACATTCTTTTGTTTCTCCAAATGGAACTAAAATAAAAAATAGATTAGTGGAATATATATAATTGTTAAAATGACTTACCTAAACCTTGGTTTTGTCCATTTAAATAACAATTTCCACCAACAAGACATCTTTTTGCATTAATAAAATTAAAAAGAAGCAAAATAAAGAAGAAAAGAAGCAAATTTTGTTGACAGAATTTCATTGCAACTGAAAAATAAAAAAATAAAAATGCATATACTTTTTTGCCACACAGAAATGACTTGTCGAAAAAAAGTGTAAGCTTTTTTTTGACAAAGCGTTCACACGATAATATCTATTCTTATTTTTAAAATCAATTTTATTTATTGTATATTACAAAAAAATCACACATATAAATATAAAAAGCATTGATAATAAAAAAGAAAAGATAAAATGCTCAAACAGATTTGTATTTGGAATTTATCAAAGTTAAATATTTACAAAACAAGTCTTACAACTACAAGCAATCCCAACAAAAATGTAATACTATTTTGTTTAGTTGTTGCCGAGGTTGTTGCAGCTTGTGTTGGTTTTGTTGTGGTGCTAGAAGACGTCGAAGGAGATATTTTAGTTGTAGTTGGAGATGTTTCAGGCACCATTTTTGTTGTACTGTCATATGTTGTCGAAAAAAGATCAGTAGTTGTTGATGGCACAAGTAAGCAGATGGGTTCAGTTCCATTCCAAGTGCCATCTTTTCCACAAATTAATATAAGATTTCCATTTAATTCAAAACCGGCATTGCATTGAAAGGTTGCTTTTGTATTTGGTAGATAATTTGCAACAATAACTCGACCATTATCAGGATCTGCTAAAGCCGGGCACATTGTAACATTCTGAGATGTTACTGATACAGTATTATTATAGTCTTGGCTGTTATCTAAAAAACCGAATTGATTATTGCGAAAAATTTTTTTTAAAACTTGTCCAACCTCTTGTTTGATTTGCAACTGATACATCCCCTGTACTTATCAAATCCCATAAACAGCTGGCATCATTATCACAAATTGCTAAAGCATCTGGAGGCAATTGTCCGGAGCCATAATCAAATCTTGGAATAAAATTTGGCAAATAATAATCGGAATAATTTTTAGAAAAATAATCAAAAAGGCTATCCTCTTCAGTGACATACCATTCAAGCCCAAATTTATAATGAATTATTTTTGTTGTTGAATTGGCTGGTACAATTACACCTTCAGGAGTTTCAAGATCGTTTAAACTATTCCCGTCAAAACTTCCAAGTAGACCATGTGTAAAATTTCCTTTATGCCGATTATCAACGAAGCAAGTAACAGCTCCATATAAATTATCAAAAAATTGAATTTTAAATGAAAATCCAACATTAAAGGTAACAAAAATTGTTTCGGCATATCCACCGGCTTCCAAAGTAATCGAAACATCGGAGGTTGCGTAAGTCTTTTGTAAAATATCTTTAGGAATTGGTACTCGGTTGTGATATATTTCTGTTGAAAGTGAATTTGTTTCAATTTGAACTATTGATGCATTTGGATATGGTTGAAATGCATATGCCATTAAATATGCATAATCTGCCTTATGAGAAGGAACAACATGTCGAGCTTGTGCAGAAAATGTTTGTTTATCTGAACCTTTTACTAACCAAAATTCTCCAGCTCCATTGAAAGTATAATAAAGTCCATCAAAAGTAGTGTAATGTGGATCACCATTTCCAAGGGATGTAGTTGGGGCGGTATAATTTGATCCATCATCAGGATTCCGAGTTCCCATATATTTATCACAATCTTCTTTATCTGCAACCATGCAACATAGGGTTAAAGGGATCTCTTCAAAACCTTTATGAGGAAATCCAGCTTGAATTGATGGATGTAAAATCGAAGGATAACCAGCGCCTAAAAGAGATCAAAGGTAAACTAAGTTGTTATTAAACATTGGATACCAGGTCGTTGTAGATAAATTTGTCTATTTTGGTAACAACATTGTTGACCACCTCCTGATGGACTTGGAACAGCTGAAAAATAGCAAATTTCTGCACCAGGATGATAGAAGCAACCAGATGAGTCGTGACAATTTGGATCAACAACAAAATTTGGATCTATTTCTGCCATGTCTAATGTTGGAGGGCACGGTGGTACATCTCTTGGAATTGGAAGATGGTAGTGGGGTGACGAAGTTGTTGGTGTTGCTACCACCTTTTCACTACCATGATCCTCAAATGCATCAATCCATTGTTCACATAATTTCTTTGCGTTTGGGCAATTATCCCCTACCCATGCAGCAACTGAAAAAAATACTATGTGTCCGAATATCTTTATCTTTTTTTTAATCACTCTTCTCCAAGTTTATATCTTAACTTACGATTTTTTCCAGCATTATATAATGGACGATGATTAGTTTCAAGTGAATCTGCAGCAAATTGCCCAAGTGACCATGCACCACTACATGCCATCTTTTCTGGAGTAATTTCACCTCCACATATCCGTGATAACGTTCCACCTTCTCCTGGAAGAAGAGCTGGAATCATTTCTTCACCTTTTTCAATAACTGCTGAAGCAACTGCATGAACAACTACTTTTTCAACATAAACTTCTACACAAGCTTCAGGTAATGCAATGCATAATTCACACATAACAGGATGTTTGATACATGCTTCCGCAGCATCGACAACAACTTCACACGTTTTCATAAATACAATATGAAAGAAACCTTTAATACTTTTTGAGTCATCCTCATAATTGAGATCACTTGGATTCCATTTAAAAAGCAATGAACCATTAGCTTGTGGTTCAAATTTAAGAGAGTTGTCTGCTTCTGTTAAAGCTCGGATATATAGATAACCAGTGAGGACTCTTTCCTTTCCGTCTTTATCAAGAATTATTAGTTCCATTGTAATTCTACCAACGGTATAAAAATATGGAGTAAAACATTGGATATGAGTTAACGAAAGCAACTAAAAGAATGTTATTGAAAACAATCAAGAATTTCCGAGATTAAAAAAACAAACTGTTGCATTATAATCGGTGACATTTGCATATGGATCATGATATCTACAAATAACTGTTTCTGTAACAGTTAATTGTATTTCAGAAATATCCAAATTGACATGTCCAAGTGTATCAATGTTACTTGGTGTAACACAAAAATCACCAGTATATTTTGTTTGACATTGCGGGGGTGGTGTAGTTGGGACTGCAAAAGTTTTAAACATCCATTTTCCAGGATTTTTAACATTGCTATTTTTTGTGATGTTTATTACATTGTTAGAACAAGATCCATTTACAAATTCAAAATGATTTCTATCTCCCAAATCATATCCTACTTCAGCAGGGGTTCCTAAACCTTTATATGAGGACCAATCAGATCAACAAAGGCTTACCTCCTAAACCATTAATTCCATTACTAACATCTCCAGTAGTCCATGTAATTTTATTATAATAAAAGATTGTAAAAGATTGACTGCCATCAGTTAATAAAATGGCTTGAAAAGTATTTCGAAGTCTTGTAGATTCATCAGAACCAGGTGGATCTCGGAAATATGTTACATTTACCCACGTAGCAATGAAAGCCCATTTAAGATCAATATGTCCAATATCGCTAAAAGCTTTTGCCAATTCGGCTTCACCCTTTGCTAATACTGCAGCATCGGTGGTTTGCCGATAATAGATATCACCACTTCTACGAGCATCCACATCAGCCCTAAAAACAATGTAAGAATTTTTGAATTTTTTGATAAATTTTTTTTACCAAAATGGTGCAATTATCCGATAATCCGATTGAGCAGCTTTACACCATGGAGTAAAATCAGATATTTTTCGATTAAATGAAATTAAACCATTTTCATTGATCCATAAAGTTGCTTGTGGGAGTCCAAAAAATGGAAATGCCATTGATAAATTTAACGGGGGAGAGCTGACATCACTGCCACGGATTAATTCGGCATCGCCATTTGCGGTTCCAAATGGAAAGAAATCCGATATATTAACTTCAGATGTTACACAAACAATCAAACATATCAAAAGTAAAAACTTATTCATGGCTTAATTCTTACCTAAAAATTTAAAAGCAATAAAATATGCACCTATCGAAAGTTTTTACTTTTTTCAAGAATGAATAATTTTGAGAAGAATTTTTTTTGTCACAAACATTAAAATTAGGTATTGCTTTCTATTTCTATTTGATAAAATTTGCACCCTTTTTGATCCCGCCTTTTTTAAAGCAAAAAATTCGTCATACTTTTTTTCAATAAAGCTAAAACGACTTTGTGCAAATTAATTTTTTTTTTTTTTTACTGATAAAAAACTATAATCATTTATTTTTCCCTAAAATATAATCCACATGTATATTATTTCTATACCTGCTTAACCCGATGAATTAAATTTTGTTGATAATTCTTTTCTTCTTATTTGGCGCTGCTATTAGAAACATAAAATTCTGACTTAAAACTGCTGATAAGAAAAACACTATTTCAAACATAAAATAATTCTTTGTTATTTAAGTTATTTTATTGTTCTATAAAGAATGACGTTTTTTTCTTTGCACAAATTTTATTTTTACCTAAAAAAAGAAGTCGTAGCTTTACATTGCTTCAAAACAATAGAAACAATTTTTCAGAACAGAACATATTGATGATCCTCGTTCATACCTTCCAATATCCACTTAAATCTTTCACTTGAAGTAATTCAGAGAAATACAAATTTTGAAACTTTTCGCAAAATTTTTTAATTTGAAATTTGAAAAATAATAATTTCAAACGATTAATTACAAGCATTTTTTTAGTTAACAGGTTAAAAAATTCACATCACATTTTTAAAATTTACTTTATTTATTTTGTATTACAAAAAATCAGACATATAATTAAATATAAAATATCATTGATATTAAAAGATTACCAAAGAAAATAGATGAAAATGAATCCAAAAATAATCATTCCAGAAACTTTCAAACCATTTGCATCATTTAGTCTAGGTGCTGCATGTGTTGCGCCACGAGGAGAAAGTGGCTAAAACATATAATACTAGTAAAATTTAATGACTAAACTAAACTCACTTCTTGTTTTTTTGTTTTTATTTCCATTAGATTTGTTAAATTATTCAAATTTTCCATTAATGATTTATAAACTTCCATATTAGATTTTTTAAATGATTCAAAAAAAGTTAAATTATGAGGTAAACTTTTTTCCTATAAGATATACGTTTCAAAAAAATTTTCGTAACAAATTACTTACATATTTCCCAGCTGCATCCATTTGACAATCATCTTTGTAAGAACAAGTTACCATAACAGTAAAAGTATCATCAGAATAATAAAAATAATTCTTTGGATTTGCTTTGATTTTTTGCATAACATTTGATGGAACATTTGTACAAATTCGTTCAACATCTTCTAGACATCCATATCCTTGCATAAATCTTCTATCTTTATCCATACAACCAAATTGAACGCATTCAGAACATGTTGTAAAAGGGTATGAACGAGGATCGTCAAAATGTTCTGTATCACCATTTAAATATTGTTCACCTTTACGACATTGAACTTGATGAAGTACTGGAATTGGTGTACCATCATATGCACAACGCTCAAGTTTACCAAAATCTTTTTTATGATTTTCACCAAATCCATGATCAAAGCTATATCCGTATTTTTTCTAAAAACAAAAATTTACAAGCGAAGCCCCGGCGAAGCCGGTGCTTCTACTAATAACAACTACAATCATTTATTTTTTAACAGTCAAAAATAATTGTATCCATAATCATTAAAAAATCTTACAACAAAGTTATTGATCAACTCATATCTATTGTCTGCAAAATTAATAACTAAATTATTTTTGTTGACTTACAACTTACGAAAAACTCATATCTTTCTATTTTAACCATAACAATTAAAATTTTTAAATATTTTATTAAAATTCACGTACAAATCATCAAATTATCAAATTAAATCATCAAAAAATAAAAACTCCAACTTGCATTTTAACTTTTCCTTGTTGGCAACAATTTGTAAAAGTTCCATCTTTTTGTCTTTTTTCTGCTCTGTAATGTTTTGCCCCACATCCATTACAAATAACATCTCTTTTTCCTAATCTAAATGGTTTAACACCTTTATAATTTGCTGCTTTTTGTGGAGTAAAAGATGATTTTGTTTTTGCATTTTTAAGCCGTTCTGCTCTTTCATTTTTCAACTTTTCTTGCTTTTCAATTCTGTTTATTGTGCGTTTTATAGCTTTTTCATTTTTATCATCATTTAATCTTTGCTGTTTTTCTTCTACGGTTTCATTTTCACGAAGTTTTTGCATTAAAGCTCCAACTTTTTGCAATCTTTCTTCTTTTTCTTCTTCAGTTTCTTTTTCACGTTTAATTTGCTTTGCTTCTGCATCTTTCTTTAATCTTTCTTCTTTTTCTTCATCATTTTCCATAGCTCTTTTTTCAGCTTTAGAAACTGATTTTTTCTTTTTCAAAGCTTTTGTTATTTTTTTTTGAAACACCTTCTTTTGCAATTTGTGAAATTTCATTTGATTCATTTTTTTGTTCGACAGATATTAAACCTCTTTTGTTTTGCATATATTCTTTTTTTCTGGTATTTTCTTTTAAAATTTGATCTGCTGTGCTAATTGATTTCTGATATGCATTTTTCGATTTTGGAGCTTTTTTATTAATGCGCTTTCTTTTACAAAATTCTTCAAAAGATTCATTTTTATCTTTTTGTGCTTGTGTCTCTTCTTCTGTTGTCATTAATTTTTCATCAACTTCCATTGCATCGTCAGCTTTATCATCAGTTTTTACCTTTTTAATTTTTTGATCATTTTTATCGTCTTGTAGTGCTCTTTTTATACCCTTTTTTGAATCAACAAATTCATCTTCATTAATTTTTTCCTTTTTAATATTTTTTAAAACGACATCGTTTCCATTTATAGCAACAAAAATTTCTTGCTGGCACTTTTATAGTATTCCCCCCCCATTTTTCAAACTTTTTTTACAAATTTTGAAAAAACAATTCACGCTTTTTTTTGAAATTTGCATAGGTTGCGTCGACATAAAATATCTTTTCCCTTTCTAAAATTTCCTCTTTTCTTTTTCCATTTTTTAAATCATGGACGAACTTCGAAGTTTAACAAATCGCGATTTTTATGACATTATTAATAAACCAGAAGATGAATTTAGCTGTGGGGGGAATACTATAAAAGATGGTCATTGCCTTCTTTTATAGTATTCCCCCCCCATTTTTGCAAAAAACATATTTCTCAAAATTCCCTGAAATTAACATATCCAGCGTTGTTTCTTTTACAAAGACTTCTGTGTATTTTTTCTGCCGTGTTTTTAAACTGCAAAATGCGGGGGGAATACTATAAAAGAAGTCAGTTGCCATCTTTTATAGTATTCCCCCCGCATTCTCATCGATTATGTTTTTTCATTCACAAAGAAAAAATTTACATGAAATCAAGCAAAATCAACGAAAGTGCTATAAAAGGAGAGAATGCACACAAAACAGGCTTTTTTACACTCTTCGACGGTTTGCTGAACGGTTGCTCCGTCACTCTCTCCAACTTCAAAAATTTTTCAAAGTCTTTTTTCTCGGGATTTTTACAAGTTCGAAAAGAAAATTGGACTTGTAAAAATTACGAGAAAAAAGACTTTGAAAAATTTTGAAAAGGGGGGGGGGAAAGCTATAAAAGTACCTTCTTGCTTTTTTTCTTCCTTTTTTTCTTCATTTTCAATTACTTTAATTTCATATGGATCAGTTTCATCTGTATTTTCAACTGGAACATATTCGATATAAAAATCGTATACATTTTCTCGCCATGTATGTGCTTCATCTGCTCCAAAGAATAAGCTTCCATTTTCTAAAATTCTTTTTGCAAGCATTACAATAAATGGTCCACAATTATAACCATCACGCTGTCTTAAAAATGAATTTGTTGGTGCTACAACAATATCTGCTTCTTCATTTTTAAGCAATAATCGGCAAATTAATTTAAGCTTTGTTAATTGTGGTGCATTATCTTCATGAAAAATATCATATCTCAAAGTACAATAAAATGTGCATGTTTTTGTTGGTTTATCCAAAATAGCTAAACTCCAATGTAAATTATTAAAATTTACAGGAATAATTGCTTTTGTAAAATTTGGATTATATCTTGGAATTGTAATCAATCGATTTTGTTTTGCTTCAGGACCCCAATGATCAAACATTGTATTACCGAAACAAAGTGCACTTACAGCAATTATATCATCTTGTCCATTAATAAGATCTTTAAATATAACAGAATCAATTACTTGATCAGTTATCCATCTATTGTTTTTTACTTTATTTAAATCATACAATTTTAATGGAATTAAAACAGAATTGTTTACAACTTCATCCAATCTTGCATCATCATTGTTTTCAGCGGTTACCATTTCATTTGTATTTGATCCCATTTTCTGATTTTTATCTTTAACTTTTTATATACTTTTTATGCTTTTTTTACAATAATTCGATTTTTACAATATACTTTTTTTACGGTTTCTTTTATTTTTGTTCTCTTTTATATCGGATTCTTTAATATCGGCTTCTTTTATATCAACTTATTTAATATCGGCTTCTTTTATTTCTGGCTTCTTTTATACAGGCTTCTGTTATTTGGCTTCTATTATTTGGCTTCTATTATTGGGCTTCTTTTTTGGCTTCTTTTTAGGCTTCTATTGGCTTCTATTGGCTGCTTTTTTTGGCTTCTATTGGCTTCTAAAGTGAAACAACAATGTGCCCTAACGACACAATTTGTTGTTTCACTAAAGTTTATTGAAACAAATATATTTTTCAAGTAAACTTGAAAAAAAGGTGCTATTGGCAAACTTTATAACCAACAGTCACCTGAAAAAAAATAGTATGAAAGCAGCCGATTACGACAGAATTTCAAAGCTCAAATGAGAGAAATGTTTTGCAAAGCTCATTGAAACATTTTTAATTCAAATTACAAAAACGAAGGATGCAAATTACTCCTTTTTTCTTTCACATGCTTTTCTTCTCCTTTTCATTGTTTTTCTTTTGTTTTTAAAAATTTACATTCTTTTTTTTCATTCTTCTATGAATCTCACATTCAGATGCCATAAAGTATTCTGTAACTCTCGCTCCGGAACTAACGGCCATCCATTTCAATATCCTCATAACAGAACCTTTATTTTAATACTAAACACACTACAAAAAAAATGAGATGCAACATTCGACAGACAAACAGACACATTCTCAAATAAAACATAGTGAAGTGAAGTGATAGAGTTTCAGATAAAATAGAAAGGCTAAGGTGCCGAAAACCCAGGAGAATCCCCCTTTTCCCCGGGATCCCCGACCACACCTTTTCTGGGGATACCAGATAAGTATAAAAATCGTCATTTAAAAAATCAAAAAACTCACGAAATCAGAATACAATTCAAAATATTTATCTTGTGCACAATTTTGATTTTTTGTACCATCACATGAAACAGCAATAACACTGGTATCTTGATATTGAAAACTTTTATTTTCTTTTGCATTCTCTGTAATCTTTGATTGAATAAATTTACATGCATTTACAAAATCTTCATAACATCCAGAACCATGCATAATATATAAGGCGCCGTCAATCATATGTTCCGACAAAAAAATTTTTAAGCGACATTTTATTTTCTTGTAAAGCTAAAAAACACAAATTTCAAACTTTCTAATTTTTGCAAATTTGTTAATATTTTAAACAAAAAAATGAAAAAATGATAGATTGTTTAAAGTATCGAAAAAATTGAAAATATTAACAAAGATTGCAATTGTTTATTAAAACAGTAATCAAAAATTTGACTTTAACAAATTTTTTGAAAAAATGTATTTTTTTTTGTTTCTATTAAGGGCTCCTTAACAAATATTCTAAAAATCAAATATTTTATTTTTTTGTTAAGGGCTCTTAACAAATGTCTAGCTAAACTTTTGTTAAGAAAATGAGCTTGCGGCCGCAGATGGGAATCGAACCCACCATTGCGACCGCTTTTCGTTTGAAAGTCAAACGCGCACACCACTCGACCAAATAAACAATTACAAAGGGCTGCCATTTTTTGCTTGTATGCAAAAGCCGATTTTTTGCTTTGCTCTTTCAGCTGAGAAATGCAAAAATGTTCGTTTTTTTGTAAATATTTTTTTAAAATTAAATATTTTATTGTTTAAAATAATTGTGTGTTTATTTTATTTGTTTTTAAACATGTATGCAAAAAAACGTAAAATGGCTTCAGGAGATTTATGTTTAAAAAAGCATGGTAAAATGAATGTTTGATTTCTTTTTTTTGAAAAAATTTAAACATTATGTTTAATTTTTTTAAACGGGATATACATCAGTATTTTTCTTGAATAACATTGTTTTCTTTGTTCAAGTAAAAAAATATTTTCAGATGTCAACAAAAACTCCTGAAGTTTTTCCTGGAAAAGCTTCAAAAGCGTTAACTTTACATGATAAATTTTATTGTTTAAATCTTAATATTGGCAAAACTCAACATCCTGCCATTTCAAATACTGCTCACTTTAAAAACAACTGATTTTTTAAAAAGAAATTTGATACTGGTAAATAGATACAGTCGCATGAAAAGCATTTCAACAATGGTCCCCATTTAAAGCCGTTTAAAGCTATCTCATGTGTAATCGTTTATCTGCGACTGCAATCTGAAAATATTTAGAATTGGATAATGTTCATAATCATAAACGCTGGGATGATAAAAATTATTCTTGGAATAAAAAAGATTCTCAAATTACTGTTCCACCTTTTCAACGCGATGTCTCAAATCTTTATGATTCCACTTTCCATGATTACGGTAGCTTTGAAACTTGCCTTAAAAAATTCTTTTATCATTTTATCCTTTTCCCTTTATTTTATTTACTGTAAAAGCTTAAATTTTTATGGCAAATTTTTTTTTCATTTTAGTATAAAAAAAAATTTATCTTTTGATAAGATTTCTTCAAAGTAGAAATTCTGTTTGTCAACATTTTAAATTACTATCAAAAAGCTTCAAGTTGAATTTAATAACTTTTATTTTTTTTAAATTGTTAATTTTTTACTCTTATTTTATTTCGGACCGGATTTTACCGTCTTCAATTTTTGTTTGTTCCTGTTTCATCATTAATTTTTATTTGTTGATTCTCCAATGCTGAAGTTTTTTAAAATTATTTTTTGTATCGTAACATCATTTATTATTTTTTCTTTTAGAAGTTTCAAGCTATTTTTGTTTTTATTAATTTTTATTTACATAAAATCTTTTTTACAACATTTTTTGTTTTTGTTTATTCATTTTACCATGCTTTTTTAAACATAAATCTCCTGAAGCCATTTTACGTTTTTTTGCATACATGTTTAAAAACAAATAAAATAAACACACAATTATTTTAAACAATAAAATATTTAATTTTAAAAAAATATTTACAAAAAAACGAACATTTTTGCATTTCTCAGCTGAAAGAGCAAAGCAAAAAATCGGCTTTTGCATACAAGCAAAAAATGACAGCCCTTTGTAATTGTTTATTTGGTCGAGTGGTGTGCGCGTTTGACTTTCAAACGAGAAGCGGTCGCAATGGTGGGTTCGATTCCCATCTGCGGCCGCAAGCTCATTTTCTTAACAAAAGTTTAGCTAGACTTTTGTTAAGAGCCCTTAACAAAAGTCTAGCTAAACTTTTGTTAAGAGCCCTTAACAAAAAAATAAAATATTTGATTTTTAAAATATTTGTTAAGGAGCCCTTAATAGAAACAAAAAAAAATACATTTTTTTAAAAAATTTGTTAAAGTCAAATTTTTGATTACTGTTTTAATAAACAATTGCAATCTTTGTTAATATTTTCAATTTTTTTCAATACTTTAAACAATCTATCACTTTTTCATTTTTTTGTTTAAAATATTAACACTTTTGTAAGAATGCAGTAATAATGTGATTTTGTTAAAAAAGTGAAAAAAAATGCATGATTTATAAACTTTTGTCGGAACATATGATTGACGGCGCCTTATATCCTTCAGGATTAATACATTTGTAAGCGTAACAAATATCATTTGGACAATCTGTTACATTTTCAGAAGTAATTCCTAAATGAACAAATAAATATATGAAGAATCCGAGGCTTTTTTAAAGCTTTTTTTGTCAGCCAACATCGGCTCCAACCAACACATGATCGATAAAAAATTGTTCAAATGGGCAATCATTTGGATTAATGAAAATATTAACTTACCTTTAAGTTCATCAAAACCATTTGGATAACATTCCCGAGCAGCTGAACATTTAGTTGTTGCATCAATAAAAGTTGAAAGAAACGAAGCAAAAAAGAAAAGCGAAAGAATTTTTCGAGAGAATTTCATCGAAGCAACCAAGTTGAATGAATGAAATTGATGACAAATGACTCTTTCAATTTTGAAAAAACATTCAAATGTGGAAAATGAATAAACAATATGCAAATTTACAAAGATTAATTTGAATTTTTTTAGACCTATTTTTGTTTACAAAAATTCACACCACCACATTTTTAAAATTAATTTTATTTATTTTGTATTACAAAAAAATCATACATATAATTTGATATAAAATATCATGATATTAAAAAAGATTACCAAAGAATATAGATAAAAATGAATCCAAAAATAATCATTCCAGAAACTTTTAAACCATCTGCGTCATTTCCTATTTGTGCTGCAGCATAGCCTATTTCTCCAGAAAATGACTAAAACATATTTAAAATTACTTTGTCCGAATTTCCCAAGTGAATGAAACTTACTTCATATGAACAAGTTTTATTATATTCTTCAGCATTAAAATTTTCAGTATGACTAAATCCAGTTGTAAAACCGTAAGGCAAACTTTTTCCCTAAAAAAGTATTTGCTATAATAAAATATATCACAAAAATTACTTACATATTCATTAATTGCATCAAGATGGCAGTAATCTTCATAAGAACATGAAAGAAAAATAGTAGAAGTATCATCAGAAGAATAAAAATAATTCTTTGGATTAGCTTGGATTTTTTCAATTACAGTCGATGGAATATTTGTACAAATTTGTTCAAAATCTTCTAAACATCCATATCCTCTCATAACTCTATGATTATCAGTACATTCAAAAGCAACACATTCTGAACAGATAACATATGGATATTCGTAAAAAGCTGTTTCATTATATTGATCTGAATTGGTTAAACATTGTCCACCTTTAAGACATTTAACTTCAGATTTTGTTGGTAGAGGTGAATTGTCATAGGTACAGGTAGGCGCATCAGAATGGATTGCTTCATGATTATCGCCAAAATTGTCTGATGTGTCCTAAAACACGCTTAAATATAACGGTAAAAATTTATCGTCGTTTTCTCTTTGACATTTTCAAAAACCTAACGCCTGCATCGATGTTCCGTCAACATTGTTCTTTAAAACGTTGTCCATTTATAATGTTTTGCCCCACTTTACACAATCAAAGTGCCAAAATTGTCTTAATATGAAAATTTAGAAAGCTGGTTCCTCATTCGGAAACAACAACCTCGAAAATAAACTAAGGAATCCGTGATAGTAAAAACTGCTTAAAGATAAAAATATTATATCAAAAAGAAAAAAGTCGATTTTGGCACAGAGCCTAATTTTGGCCTAAAAATAATTTTTGTGTGCTACTTAGTCAGTGGTAAAAAAATTAAATTTCTTGCCTCCATTTTAAAAAATGGAACGTGTTTTAAGAAATGAACAAAAAAGCAACTCACATTTAAAAGAGAAATAACTTCCTTTCGTGCACAATCTGCAGAACCATCAGCAGAACATGAAACAACAACAACATTTTCATCATAATATTTATACGTTTTATTTTCTTTTGCATCTTCTGTAATCTTTGATTGAATAAATTTACATGTATTTACAAAATCTTCATAACATCCTGATCCAACCATAACCTGATTATCTGGATTAATACATGCAAATGAATAACAAATATCATCGCTACATTCTTTTGTTTCAGTTGATTTTATCGCTAAATATGAATGATTAAATGTTAATACATGTATAATATTGACTTACCATGAATATGTGGACCATTATAATAACATTCTGAATCAAGAAGACATTTTTTTGCATCAATAAAAGTAGAAAGAAGCAAAGAAAAAAAGAAAAACGAAAGAATTTTTTGAAAGAATTTCATTGAAGCAACAAAATTGAATGAACAAAAATGATGAGAAATGAATGTTTCGATTTTGAGAAAACATTTAAATATGGAAAATGAATATATAATATGCAAATTTTACAAATTTTTAGCCCTATTTTTTTGTTTACAAAAATTGACACCACATTTTTAAAATTTACTTTATTTATTTTGTATTACAAAAAAATCACACATGTAATTAAATACAAAATATCATTGTTATCAAAAAAGATTACCAAAGAAGATTAATAAAAATGAATCCAAAAACGATCATTTTAGAAACTTGAATATTATTTGCACTATTGTCAGTTGTTTTTGGTTGATGAAGAGGCTAAAATATAATATTAGTTGTTTTTTAAAATTGAATAAATCTCACTTCATATGAACAATTTTCCATATTAGATTTCTTGAATGATTGAGAAAGAATAAAATTATAAGGTATAGTATTTCCCTAAAAAATATTTGCTATAATAAAACATACCACAAAAATTACTTACATATTTTTCAGCTGCATCTATTTGACAATCATCTTTGTAAGAACAAGTTGTCATTAAAGCATTTTTATCAACATAAAAATAATTCTTAGGATTTGCTTTGATTTTCTGCATAACATTTGTTGGAATATTTGTACAAATTCGTTCAAAATCTTCTAAACATCCATATCCAATCATAACTCTATCATTATCAGTACAAATAAATTGAACGCATTCAGAACATGTTGTATTAGGGTATGAACGAGCAATCTTAAGATCATATTCTGATGAATTTTAATACATTGTCCACCTTTATGACACTGAACTTTAGGGAGTACTGAAATTGGTGAATTATCATAAATACAATGATATGGGGCATAATTTCCATGTTTGCTGCCAAAAGATTCAGAAATATTAGGATCATTCTAAAATAAAAAAGAACGTTACATTGTATTGCATAAAAAATAAGGAATACTTTAAAAAACAGAAAAATAAACTTACGCGAATAATAGTATCGTGACGAATTAATGCACAATTTTCAGGTTTATCATCACCACATGAAACAGCAATAACAGTTTCATCATTATATTTAAAATTTTTATCTTCTGTAATCTTTGATTGTTTATATTTACATGCATTTACGAAATCTTCATAGCATCCATATCCATACATAACACGACCTATGAAATTTATACATTTGAAACCATAACAAACATTATCACTACATTCTTTTGTTTCTGTTGGAGTCCACCCTTTAAATAATATTTTAAAAAAAGTAGCACATATATAAACATAATATACACTCACCCTGTGAAAAAGAATGTTGTTCATTAGGATAACATAATTCTCCAGCAATACATTTTTTTGCATCAATAAAAGTAGAAAGAAGCAAAGAAAAAAAGAAAAGCGAAAGAATTGTTTGAGAGAATTTCATTGCAGCAACCGAATTGAATGAACGAAAATGATGACAAATGAATGTTTAAAATTTGAGAAAACGTTCAAATGTGGAAAATGCAAATAAACTATATGCAAATTCATAAAAAACTTTAAATGAAAAATTTGCATTTATAAAAAAGGATCCAAAATAAGATGCAGATTCGGAGAAAGCGTTGATTGAATTTTTGACATGAGAGAATTGAGAACTTTTTCGAAAATACGAATGGCACCTTTTGTTTCTGGAGGGCCAATATAATGAAGAGTGGCGAATTTTAGAACAAAATGGATAGGAAAATATTCCTTAATTTCATCAGCAAATACGTAAGAAACAGCCAAAGCACCAAAGAATGTTCAATAAATGAGTTATTGTGCATCATCATCTTTGTTGGAAGTTCGACAGAAGCGTATGCAGGATATGCAAAAGCAATCAAATGACATAAAAAATCTGCATCACATCCAAATATCATATGTTCAGGAAACACGGCCAAAGCTCCATAGAAATGCTAAAAAAGATGAATTTAAAATGTATAAAAAGAAATTTATGTTGTATCGGAATAAAGATAACCGGCGAGCGATGAACAGTTAAAAACCAACAAACAACCGAAACCTTTTCGTTTACGATGAAAGAAAATGAAACGCTGTACCAAATCCAAGAACGGTGAATGAAGTATATATCAGCAACGATCTCCAGCCGAAGCCGATGGGTATCAATTTACAACTCACTTAACTCAATAGTAAAAGTAACTAACCTGTTCACGTTCAAATTTGATATTGATCTCAAGTATTACACAAATTTTATACAAAAAAGCAACTAGTGGATCAAACAAAAAGTAATAATAATAACTTATAATTTATGATAAAAAACAAAAAAATTTGCATATGTACATGACTAATATAATCTGGGATCAAAGCAAAATTATTTACAATGAAAAACAATATAAAAATGTTAAAAAAAATTTGCACATGACTACCATGAAAGAAATGACTGGAACGAAGTTAAAGTTAATTGCAACAAAAAAAAATGTAGTAATAAAAAATATAAGGAAAAATATAAATATTAATTAGTTTTCTTTTTGAGATGATGTTGCGGAAGTATTTGGTGTTGATTTGCTTGATGAAGCAGCAGATGAGAGAGGTGAATGAGTAGATAAATTTGAAGGTGATGGAAAAGATCGCCAACTCAATGGTGGAGGAGCTGAAAAAATAATGTTTAATTAGTAAGACAAATGTGAAACAAACTATTTGGTGGTGAATGTTGAGAAGCAGCAAGAGTTGATGATGATGGTAATTGCTGTGATGGTGGTAATAGACGAATTCTTGGAAGAACAGATGATCCTTGTGTTGGTTGTTGTGTCGATTGAGTGACAATTGCAGGCTGTTGTTGACTCGAAGGCCATTGAGATGATAGAGGAGAATATGGTTGCTGTTGGTGTTGAAGTTGAGAAGCTAAAAAAATATAGTTAATGTAGATAAAAAAATGTAAAACAAACCATTTGGATCTACTGGCCATTGAGATGATAATGGCGAGTATGGTTGTTGTTGTTGTTGTGGAGGTGGTGGTAGAGCTGGAAAAAAAAAGTTAAAGCGATTCAAAAAAAAAGATTTGAACAAACTTGGAACATCCACAGTTAAAACTTGAATAGTTTTTAACACTTCAGGAAATACAATATTTGTGGCATGTGGAATTTGAATACCATTGCATTGACCAACGTGTTGAGGAGGAACATAAACTTTGATATCACCTCGACTTCTTACACGGGATAGAGCAACATATAACTGCCCATGGGCAAAGCATTGTGATTCCAAAATAATTCCAACTCGTTTCAGTGTTTGACCTTGGCTTTTGTTGATTGTCATAGCAAAAGCAGGTCGAACAGGTAACTGGAATCTTGAAAAAGCTGGGAAATCTTCAGTTGCTTCAGTATTGCTATACATATTAGCCATTGGAAATACTGGTACAGCTTCTCCAGCGTGGTCACCGGTCATAATAATGCATTTGACTGAGCTTTCAAATAATTCAACAACGACCATTCTTGTTCCATTGCATTGACCTAAGCGTACAGAAACATTTCTTGTAAGCATTACAACAGATCCAATCTTTAAAGATAATGAATGTGGTGGAATTGATGGATCTTCAAAAAGATCCAATTCATCAGAGTTGTAATCGTCTCCAAATTCAAAATCTCCAATGTAAGCATCTGTAGGCATAGTATTGATTGCAACATATGTATTAGCTGCACCAAGTAATCTGCTATTGATAATGGAATTCAAATCATCAACACTTGCATTAATTGGAGAAACCAAAGCAACTTCTTTAACTTCTTCAATATATGCCTTCATTGCTGCTTCATCAGTTAAATCAACATTGAAAATTGTTGGTGGATATACAAAATCAATGACAGCATTTCGATCATATTCCACAATTTCAGCTGGAAGTTGAAGCATATTTGGACCAAAAGTTGTTGTCCATAAACCATTGGCAACATCATTTAACCAAGATGCATATGTAAGATCAGCTGCAGCTCGTTGATTGAAAGTAAGCGTGTACAATTTGAAATTGTCACGGAAGAGGTCACAACAAAGTATCGAAGCTTCATATGCTGCTCGAGGTTGTTGTTTCTTCATTACTGGTAGCAGTTGTTTGAAGTCACCACCAAGTACCATGGTTTTGTTTCCAAAGAGAGAATGGTGATTGTCAATTCCAGCAAGTTCACGGATGATGAAATTCACTCTTTCGAGTACAGACTTGTGTTGCATTGGGGCTTCATCCCAGATGATGCAATGTGCTTCTCGAATCATTTGTGCAATTGCTGATTGTGAAGAAATATTTGGCATTTCACCTGCATCTAATGGAATACGAAAAGCACTATGAGCTGTTTGACCACCATCGAGCAAGATTGCAGCAATTCCTGTTGATGCCACGGTGAGTACTTTGTAATTATTTTCTCGTAAAATTCTTGCAATTGTATTGAATACGAAAGTTTTTCCTGTTCCACCTGGTGCTTGTAAGAAGAAAAGACGGTCTCTTGATGTATTTGATAAATTATCAAAAGATGCAAGAACAGCATTAACAAAATTTTTTTGAAGTGGATTCATAATTCTATATCGTGCATTTCCATCAGCAACAATTCTACTGAAGGTATTGTTGATTGCATGCATCAAGTCAGCGTGTTCAACATCTTCCATATCGAAATCTTTGAAAGATTTGTTATGGTAAAAGAGAATTGCAGCTACATGAGCACGTGCACGTCGAATTTTTTCGTCTTCTGAAAGAGTTCCACGATCAAGAAACTGATCTTCAAATTGATCCCAAAGTTGTTGAGGGTTATCAGGTTGGTGATGAATGAGTAACATTGCAAAAGTTTGGCGACATTGTTTGGGCACTTTTTTCCTAAAAAATTAACTTTTGTGAAAAGTTAAGAAAGTTAACTATTAGTTAACTTTTTTCCAAAAAGTTAACTTTTGTGAAAAGTTAAGAAAGTTAACTATTAGTTAACTTTTTTCCAAAAAGTTAACTTTTGTGAAAAGTTAAGAAAGTTAACTACTAGTTAACTTTTTTCCTAAAAAGTTAACTTTTGTGAAAAGTTAAGAAAGTTAACTATTAGTTAACTTTTTTCCTAAAAAGTTAACTTTTGTGAAAAGTTAAGAAAGTTAACTATTAGTTAACGTTCTTTCCAAAAAGTTAACTTTTGTGAAAAGTTAAGAAAGTTAACTATTAGTTAACTTTTTTCCTAAAAAGTTAACTTTTGTGAAAAGTTAAGAAAGTTAACTATTAGTTAACTTTTTTCCAAAAAGTTAACTTTTGTGAAAAGTTAAGAAAGTTAACTATTAGTTAACTTTTTTCCTAAAAAGTTAACTTTTGTGAAAAGTTAAGAAAGTTAACTATTAGTTAACTTTTTTCCTAAAAAGTTAACTTTTGTGAAAAGTTAAGAAAGTTAACTATTAGTTAACTTTTTTCCAAAAAGTTAACTTTTGTGAAAAGTTAAGAAAGTTAACTATTAGTTAACTTTTTTCCTAAAAAGTTAACTTTTGTGAAAAGTTAAGAAAGTTAACTACTAGTTAACTTTTTTCCAAAAAGTTAACTTTTGTGAAAAGTTAAGAAAGTTAACTATTAGTTAACTTTTTTCCTAAAAAGTTAACTTTTGTGAAAAGTTAAGAAAGTTAACAATTAGTTAACTTTTTTCCAAAAAGTTAACTTTTGTGAAAAGTTAAGAAAGTTAACTATTAGTTAACTTTTTTCCAAAAAAATTAACTTTTGTGAAAAGTTAAGAAAGTTAACTATTAGTTAACTTTTTTCCTAAAAAGTTAACTTTTGTGAAAAGTTAAGAAAGTTAACTATTAGTTAACTTTTTTCCAAAAAGTTAACTTTTGTGAAAAGTTAAGAAAGTTAACTATTAGTTAACTTTTTTCCTAAAAAGTTAACTTTTGTGAAAAGTTAAGAAAGTTAACTATTAGTTAACTTTTTTCCTAAAAAGTTAACTTTTGTGAAAAGTTAAGAAAGTTAACTATTAGTTAACTTTTTTCCAAAAAGTTAACTTTTGTGAAAAGTTAAGAAAGTTAACTATTAGTTAACTTTTTTCCTAAAAAGTTAACTTTTGTGAAAAGTTAAGAAAGTTAACTACTAGTTAACTTTTTTCCAAAAAGTTAACTTTTGTGAAAAGTTAAGAAAGTTAACTATTAGTTAACTTTTTTCCTAAAAAGTTAACTTTTGTGAAAAGTTAAGAAAGTTAACAATTAGTTAACTTTTTTCCAAAAAGTTAACTTTTGTGAAAAGTTAAGAAAGTTAACTATTAGTTAACTTTTTTCCAAAAAAATTAACTTTTGTGAAAAGTTAAGAAAGTTAACTATTAGTTAACTTTTTTCCTAAAAAGTTAACTTTTGTGAAAAGTTAAGAAAGTTAACTATTAGTTAACTTTTTTCCAAAAAGTTAACTTTTGTGAAAAGTTAAGAAAGTTAACTATTAGTTAACTTTTTTCCTAAAAAGTTAACTTTTGTGAAAAGTTAAGAAAGTTAACTATTAGTTAACTTTTTTCCTAAAAAATTAACTTTTGTGAAAAGTTAAGAAAGTTAACTATTAGTTAACTTTTTTCCAAAAAGTTAACTTTTGTGAAAAGTTAAGAAAGTTAACTATTAGTTAACTTTTTTCCAAAAAAATTAACTTTTGTGAAAAGTTAAGAAAGTTAACTATTAGTTAACTTTTTTCCTAAAAAGTTAACTTTTGTGAAAAGTTAAGAAAGTTAACTATTAGTTTACTTTTTTCCTAAAAAATTAACTTTTGTGAAAAGTTAAGAAAGTTAACTATTAGTTAACTTTTTTCCTAAAAAGTTAACTTTTGTGAAAAGTTAAGAAAGTTAACTATTAGTTAACTTTTTTCCTAAAAAATTAACTTTTGTGAAAAGTTAAGAAAGTTAACTATTAGTTAACTTTTTTCCTAAAAATTTAACTTTTGTGAAAAGTTAAGAAAGCTAACTATTAGTTAACTTTTTTCCTAAAAAATTAACTTTTGTGAAAAGTTAAGAAAGTTAACTATTAGTTAACTTTTTTCCTAAAAAGTTAACTTTTGTGAAAAGTTAAGAAAGTTAACTACTAGTTAACTTTTTTCCAAAAAGTTAACTTTTGTGAAAAGTTAAGAAAGTTAACTATTAGTTAACTTTTTTCCAAAAAGTTAACTTTTGTGAAAAGTTAAGAAAGTTAACTATTAGTTAACTTTTTTCCAAAAAGTTAACTTTTGTGAAAAGTTAAGAAAGTTAACTACTAGTTAACTTTTTTCCTAAAAAGTTAACTTTTGTGAAAAGTTAAGAAAGTTAACTATTAGTTAACTTTTTTCCTAAAAAGTTAACTTTTGTGAAAAGTTAAGAAAGTTAACTATTAGTTAACTTTTTTCCTAAAAAGTTAACTTTTGTGAAAAGTTAAGAAAGTTAACTATTAGTTAACTTTTTTCCTAAAAAGTTAACTTTTGTGAAAAGTTAAGAAAGTTAACTATTAGTTAACTTTTTTCCTAAAAAGTTAACTTTTGTGAAAAGTTAAGAAAGTTAACTATTAGTTAGCTTTTTTCCTAAAAAATTAACTTTTGTGAAAAGTTAAGAAAGTTAACTATTAGTTAACTTTTTTCCAAAAAGTTAACTTTTGTGAAAAGTTAAGAAAGTTAACTATTAGTTTACTTTTTTCCTAAAAAATTAACTTTTGTGAAAAGTTAAGAAAGTTAACTATTAGTTAACTTTTTTCCTAAAAATTTAACTTTTGTGAAAAGTTAAGAAAGTTAACTATTAGTTAACTTTTTTCCTAAAAAGTTAACTTTTGTGAAAAGTTAAGAAAGTTAACTACTAGTTAACTTTTTTCCTAAAAAGTTAACTTTTGTGAAAAGTTAAGAAAGTTAACTATTAGTTAACTTTTTTCCTAAAAAATTAACTTTTGTGAAAAGTTAAGAAAGTTAACTATTAGTTAACTTTTTTCCTAAAAAGTTAACTTTTGTGAAAAGTTAAGAAAGTTAACTATTAGTTAACTTTTTTCCTAAAAAATTAACTTTTGTGAAAAGTTAAGAAAGTTAACTATTAGTTAACTTTTTTCCTAAAAATTTAACTTTTGTGAAAAGTTAAGAAAGTTAACTATTAGTTAACTTTTTTCCTAAAAAGTTAACTTTTGTGAAAAGTTAAGAAAGTTAACTACTAGTTAACTTTTTTCCTAAAAAGTTAACTTTTGTGAAAAGTTAAGAAAGTTAACTATTAGTTAACTTTTTTCCTAAAAAATTAACTTTTGTGAAAAGTTTAGAAAGTTAACTATTAGTTAACTTTTTTCCTAAAAAGTTAACTTTTGTGAAAAGTTAAGAAAGTTAACTATTAGTTAACTTTTTTCCTAAAAAGTTAACTTTTGTGAAAAGTTAAGAAAGTTAACTATTAGTTAACTTTTTTCCTAAAAAATTAACTTTTGTGAAAAGTTTAGAAAGTTAACTATTAGTTAACTTTTTTCCTAAAAATTTAACTTTTGTGAAAAGTTAAGAAAGTTAACTATTAGTTAACTTTTTTCCTAAAAAGTTAACTTTTGTGAAAAGTTAAGAAAGTTAACTATTAGTTAACTTTTTTCCTAAAAAGTTAACTTTTGTGAAAAGTTTAGAAAGTTAACTATTAGTTAACTTTTTTCCTAAAAAGTTAACTTTTGTGAAAAGTTAAGAAAGTTAACTATTAGTTAACTTTTTTCCTAAAAAGTTAACTTTTGTGAAAAGTTAAGAAAGTTAACTATTAGTTAACTTTTTTCCTAAAAAGTTAACTTTTGTGAAAAGTTAAGAAAGTTAACTATTAGTTAACTTTTTTCCTAAAAAATTAACTTTTGTGAAAAGTTAAGAAAGTTAACTATTAGTTAACTTTTTTCCAAAAAGTTAACTTTTGTGAAAAGTTAAGAAAGTTAACTATTAGTTAACTTTTTTCCTAAAAAGTTAACTTTTGTGAAAAGTTAAGAAAGTTAACTACTAGTTAACTTTTTTCCTAAAAAGTTAACTTTTGTGAAAAGTTAAGAAAGTTAACTATTAGTTAACTTTTTTCCTAAAAAATTAACTTTTGTGAAAAGTTAAGAAAGTTAACTATTAGTTAACTTTTTTCCTAAAAAGTTAACTTTTGTGAAAAGTTAAGAAAGTTAACTATTAGTTAACTTTTTTCCTAAAAAGTTAACTTTTGTGAAAAGTTAAGAAAGTTAACTATTAGTTAACTTTTTTCCTAAAAAATTAACTTTTGTGAAAAGTTAAGAAAGTTAACTATTAGTTAACTTTTTTCCAAAAAGTTAACTTTTGTGAAAAGTTAAGAAAGTTAACTATTAGTTAACTTTTTTCCTAAAAAGTTAACTTTTGTGAAAAGTTAAGAAAGTTAACTACTAGTTAACTTTTTTCCTAAAAAGTTAACTTTTGTGAAAAGTTAAGAAAGTTAACTATTAGTTAACTTTTTTCCTAAAAAATTAACTTTTGTGAAAAGTTAAGAAAGTTAACTATTAGTTAACTTTTTTCCAAAAAGTTAACTTTTGTGAAAAGTTAAGAAAGTTAACTATTAGTTAACTTTTTTCCTAAAAAGTCAACTTTTGTGAAAAGCTAAGAAAGTTAACTATTAGTTAATTTTTTTCATAAAAAGTTTACTTTTGTGAAAAGTTAAGAAAGTTAACTACTAGTTAACTTTTTTCCAAAAAGTTAACTTTTGTGAAAAGTTAAGAAAATTAACTATTAGTTAACTTTTTTCCTAAAAAGTTAACTTTTGTGAAAAGTTAAGAAAGTTAACTATTAGTTAACTTTTTTCCAAAAAGTTAACTTTTGTGAAAAGTTAAGAAAGTTAACTATTAGTTAACTTTTTTCCTAAAAAATTAACTTTTGTGAAAAGTTAAGAAAGTTAACTATTAGTTAACTTTTTTCCAAAAAGTTAACTTTTGTGAAAAGTTAAGAAAGTTAACTATTAGTTAACTTTTTTCCTAAAAAGTTAACTTTTGTGAAAAGTTAAGAAAGTTAACTACTAGTTAACTTTTTTCCTAAAAAATTAACTTTTGTGAAAAGTTAAGAAAGTTAACTATTAGTTAACTTTTTTCCTAAAAAGTTAACTTTTGTGAAAAGTTAAGAAAGTTAACTATTAGTTAACTTTTTTCCTAAAAAGTTAACTTTTGTGAAAAGTTAAGAAAGTTAACTATTAGTTAACTTTTTTCCTAAAAAATTAACTTTTGTGAAAAGTTAAGAAAGTTAACTATTAGTTAACTTTTTTCCTAAAAAGTTAACTTTTGTGAAAAGTTAAGAAAGTTAACTATTAGTTAACTTTTTTCCTAAAAAATTAACTTTTGTGAAAAGTTAAGAAAGTTAACTATTAGTTAACTTTTTTCCAAAAAGTTAACTTTTGTGAAAAGTTAAGAAAGTTAACTATTAGTTAACTTTTTTCCTAAAAAGTTAACTTTTGTGAAAAGTTAAGAAAGTTAACTACTAGTTAACTTTTTTCCTAAAAAGTTAACTTTTGTGAAAAGTTAAGAAAGTTAACTATTAGTTAACTTTTTTCCTAAAAAGTTAACTTTTGTGAAAAGTTAAGAAAGTTAACTACTAGTTAACTTTTTTCCTAAAAAGTTAACTTTTGTGAAAAGTTAAGAAAGTTAACTATTAGTTAACTTTTTTCCTAAAAAATTAACTTTTGTGAAAAGTTAAGAAAGTTAACTATTAGTTAACTTTTTTCCTAAAAAGTTAACTTTTGTGAAAAGTTAAGAAAGTTAACTATTAGTTAACTTTTTTCCTAAAAAGTTAACTTTTGTGAAAAGTTAAGAAAGTTAACTATTAGTTAACTTTTTTCCTAAAAAATTAACTTTTGTGAAAAGTTAAGAAAGTTAACTATTAGTTAACTTTTTTCCAAAAAGTTAACTTTTGTGAAAAGTTAAGAAAGTTAACTATTAGTTAACTTTTTTCCTAAAAAGTTAACTTTTGTGAAAAGTTAAGAAAGTTAACTACTAGTTAACTTTTTTCCTAAAAAGTTAACTTTTGTGAAAAGTTAAGAAAGTTAACTATTAGTTAACTTTTTTCCTAAAAAATTAACTTTTGTGAAAAGTTAAGAAAGTTAACTATTAGTTAACTTTTTTCCAAAAAGTTAACTTTTGTGAAAAGTTAAGAAAGTTAACTATTAGTTAACTTTTTTCCTAAAAAGTCAACTTTTGTGAAAAGCTAAGAAAGTTAACTATTAGTTAATTTTTTTCATAAAAAGTTTACTTTTGTGAAAAGTTAAGAAAGTTAACTACTAGTTAACTTTTTTCCAAAAAGTTAACTTTTGTGAAAAGTTAAGAAAGTTAACTATTAGTTAACTTTTTTCCTAAAAAGTTAACTTTTGTGAAAAGTTAAGAAAGTTAACTATTAGTTAACTTTTTTCCAAAAAGTTAACTTTTGTGAAAAGTTAAGAAAGTTAACTATAAGTTAACTTTTTTCCTAAAAAATTAACTTTTGTGAAAAGTTAAGAAAGTTAACTATTAGTTAACTTTTTTCCAAAAAGTTAACTTTTGTGAAAAGTTAAGAAAGTTAACTATTAGTTAACTTTTTTCCAAAAAGTTAACTTTTGTGAAAAGTTAAGAAAGTTAACTATTAGTTAACTTTTTTCCTAAAAAGTTAACTTTTGTGAAAAGTTAAGAAAGTTAACTATTAGTTAACTTTTTTCATAAAAAGTTAACTTTTGTGAAAAGTTAAGAAAGTTAACTATTAGTTAACTTTTTTCCTAAAAAGTTAACTTTTGTGAAAAGTTAAGAAAGTTAACTATTAGTTAACTTTTTTCCTAAAAAGTTAACTTTTGTGAAAAGTTAAGAAAGTTAACTATTAGTTAACTTTTTTCCTAAAAAATTAACTTTTGTGAAAAGTTAAGAAAGTTAACTATTAGTTAACTTTTTTCCAAAAAGTGAACTTTTGTGAAAAGTTAAGAAAGTTAACTATTAGTTAACTTTTTTCCTAAAAAGTCAACTTTTGTGAAAAGCTAAGAAAGTTAACTATTAGTTAACTTTTTTCCTAAAAAGTTAACTTTTGTGAAAAGTTAAGAAAGTTAACTACTAGTTAACTTTTTTCCTAAAAAGTTAACTTTTGTGAAAAGTTAAGAAAGTTAACTATTAGTTAACTTTTTTCCAAAAAGTTAACTTTTGTGAAAAGTTAAGAAAGTTAACTATTAGTTAACTTTTTTCCTAAAAAATTAACTTTTGTGAAAAGTTAAGAAAGTTAACTATTAGTTAACTTTTTTCCAAAAAGTTAACTTTTGTGAAAAGTTAAGAAAGTTAACTATTAGTTAACTTTTTTCCAAAAAGTTAACTTTTGTGAAAAGTTAAGAAAGTTAACTACTAGTTAACTTTTTTCCTAAAAAGTTAACTTTTGTGAAAAGTTAAGAAAGTTAACTATTAGTTAACTTTTTTCCTAAAAAGTTAACTTTTGTGAAAAGTTAAGAAAGTTAACTATTAGTTAACTTTTTTCCAAAAAGTTAACTTTTGTGAAAAGTTAAGAAAGTTAACTATTAGTTAACTTTTTTCCAAAAAGTTAACTTTTGTGAAAAGTTAAGAAAGTTAACTATTAGTTAACTTTTTTCCTAAAAAATTAACTTTTGTGAAAAGTTAAGAAAGTTAACTTTTGTGAAAAGTTAAGAAAGTTAACTATTAGTTAACTTTTTTCCAAAAAGTTAACTTTTGTGAAAAGTTAAGAAAGTTAACTATTAGTTAACTTTTTTCCTAAAAAGTTAACTTTTGTGAAAAGTTATGAAAGTTAACTATTAGTTTACTTTTTTCCTAAAAAGTTAACTTTTGTGAAAAGTTAAGAAAGTTAACTATTAGTTAACTTTTTTCCTAAAAAGTTAACTTTTGTGAAAAGTTAAGAAAGTTAACTATTAGTTAACTTTTTTCCTAAAAAGTTAACTTTTGTGAAAAGTTAAGAAAGTTAACTATTAGTTAACTTTTTTCCTAAAAAGTTAACTTTTGTGAAAAGTTAAGAAAGTTAACTATTAGTTAACTTTTTTCCAAAAAGTTAACTTTCGTTAATAGTTAAGAAAGTTAACTATTAGTTAACTTTTTTCCTAAAAAGTTAACTTTTGTGAAAAGTTAAGAAAGTTAACTACTAGTTAACTTTTTTCCTAAAAAGTTAACTTTTGTGAAAAGTTAAGAAAGTTAACTATTAGTTAACTTTTTTCCAAAAAGTTAACTTTTGTGAAAAGTTAAGAAAGTTAACTATTAGTTAACTTTTTTCCTAAAAAATTAACTTTTGTGAAAAGTTAAGAAAGTTAACTATTAGTTAACTTTTTTCCAAAAAGTTAACTTTTGTGAAAAGTAAAGAAAGTTAACTATTAGTTAACTTTTTTCCAAAAAGTTAACTTTTGTGAAAAGTTAAGAAAGTTAACTACTAGTTAACTTTTTTCCTAAAAAGTTAACTTTTGTGAAAAGTTAAGAAAGTTAACTATTAGTTAACTTTTTTCCTAAAAAGTTAACTTTTGTGAAAAGTTAAGAAAGTTAACTATTAGTTAACTTTTTTCCAAAAAGTTAACTTTTGTGAAAAGTTAAGAAAGTTAACTATTAGTTAACTTTTTTCCAAAAAGTTAACTTTTGTGAAAAGTTAAGAAAGTTAACTATTAGTTAACTTTTTTCCTTAAAAATTAACTTTTGTGAAAAGTTAAGAAAGTTAACTTTTGTGAAAAGTTAAGAAAGTTAACTATTAGTTAACTTTTTTCCAAAAAGTTAACTTTTGTGAAAAGTTAAGAAAGTTAACTATTAGTTAACTTTTTTCCTAAAAAGTTAACTTTTGTGAAAAGTTATGAAAGTTAACTATTAGTTTACTTTTTTCCTAAAAAGTTAACTTTTGTGAAAAGTTAAGAAAGTTAACTATTAGTTAACTTTTTTCCTAAAAAGTTAACTTTTGTGAAAAGTTAAGAAAGTTAACTATTAGTTAACTTTTTTCCTAAAAAGTTAACTTTTGTGAAAAGTTAAGAAAGTTAACTATTAGTTAACTTTTTTCCTAAAAAGTTAACTTTTGTGAAAAGTTAAGAAAGTTAACTATTAGTTAACTTTTTTCCAAAAAGTTAACTTTCGTAAATAGTTAAGAAAGTTAACTATTAGTTAACTTTTTTCCTAAAAAGTTAACTTTTGTGAAAAGTTAAGAAAGTTAACTATTAGTTAACTTTTTTCCTAAAAAGTTAACTTTCGTAAATAGTTAAGAAAGTTAACTATTAGTTAACTTTTTTCCTAAAAAGTTAACTTTTGTGAAAAGTTAAGAAAGTTAACTATTAGTTAACTTTTTTCCTAAAAAGTTAACTTTTGTGAAAAGTTAAGAAAGTTAACTATTAGTTAACTTTTTTCCAAAAAGTTAACTTTCGTAAATAGTTAAGAAAGTTAACTATTAGTTAACTTTTTTCCTAAAAAGTTAACTTTTGTGAAAAGTAAAGAAAGTTAACTATTAGTTAACGTTCTTTCCAAAAAGTTAACTTTTGTGAAAAGTTAAGAAAGTTAACTATTAGTTAACTTTTTTCCTAAAAAGTTAACTTTTGTGAAAAGTTAAGAAAGTTAACTATCAGTTAACTTTTTTCCAAAAAGTTAACTTTTGTGAAAAGTTAAGAAAGTTAACTATTAGTTAACTTTTTTCCTAAAAAGTTAACTTTTGTGAAAAGTTAAGAAAGTTAACTATTAGTTAACTTTTTTCCTAAAAAGTTAACTTTCGTAAATAGTTAAGAAAGTTAACTATTAGTTAACTTTTTTCCTAAAAAGTTAACTTTTGTGAAAAGTTAAGAAAGTTAACTATTAGTTAACTTTTTTCCTAAAAAGTTAACTTTTGTGAAAAGTTAAGAAAGTTAACTATTAGTTAACTTTTTTCCTAAAAAGTTAACTTTTGTGAAAAGTTAAGAAAGTTAACTATTAGTTAACTTTTTTCCTAAAAAGTTAACTTTCGTAAATAGTTAAGAAAGTTAACTATTAGTTAACTTTTTTCCAAAAAGTTAACTTTTGTGAAAAGTTAAGAAAGTTAACTATTAGTTAACTTTTTTCCTAAAAAATTAACTTTTGTCAAAAGTTAAGAAAGTTAACTATTAGTTAACTTTTTTCCTAAAAAGTTAACTTTTGTGAAAAGTTAAGAAAGTTAACTATAAGTTAACTTTTTTCCTAAAAAGTTAACTTTCGTAAATAGTTAAGAAAGTTAACTATTAGTTAACTTTTTTCCTAAAAAGTTAACTTTTGTGAAAAGTTAAGAAAGTTAACTATTAGTTAACTTTTTTCCTAAAAAGTTAACTTTTGTGAAAAGTTAAGAAAGTAAACTATTAGTTAACTTTTTTCCAAAAAGTTAACTTTCGTAAATAGTTAAGAAAGTTAACTATTAGTTAACTTTTTTCCTAAAAAGTTAACTTTTGTGAAAAGTAAAGAAAGTTAACTATTAGTTAACGTTCTTTCCAAAAAGTTAACTTTTGTGAAAAGTTAAGAAAGTTAACTATTAGTTAACTTTTTTCCTAAAAAGTTAACTTTTGTGAAAAGTTAAGAAAGTTAACTATTAGTTAACTTTTTTCCTAAAAAATTAACTTTTGTGAAAAGTTAAGAAAGTTAACTATTAGTTAACTTTTTTCCAAAAATTTAACTTTTGTGAAAAGTTAAGAAAGTTAACTATTAGTTAACTTTTTTCCTAAAAAATTAACTTTTGTGAAAAGTTAAGAAAGTTAACTATTAGTTAACTTTTTTCCTAAAAAGTTAACTTTTGTGAAAAGTTAAGAAAGTTAACTATTAGCTAACTTTTTTCCTAAAAAGTCAACTTTTGTGAAAAGCTAAGAAAGTTAACTATTACTTAACTTTTTTCCTAAAAAGTTAACTTTTGTGAAAAGTTAAGAAAGTTAACTATTAGTTAACTTTTTTCCAAAAAGTTAACTTTTGTGAAAAGTTAAGAAAGTTAACTATTAGTTAACTTTTTTCCTAAAAAGTCAACTTTTGTGAAAAGCTAAGAAAGTTAACTATTAGTTAACTTTTTTCCTAAAAAGTTAACTTTTGTGAAAAGTAAAGAAAGTTAACTATTAGTTAACGTTCTTTCCAAAAAGTTAACTTTTGTGAAAAGTTAAGAAAGTTAACTATTAGTTAACTTTTTTCCTAAAAAGTTAACTTTTGTGAAAAGTTAAGAAAGTTAACTGTTAGTTAACTTTTTTCCAAAAAGTTAACTTTTGTGAAAAGTTAAGAAAGTTAACTATTAGTTAACTTTTTTCCAAAAAGTTAACTTTTGTAAAAGTTAAGAAAGTTAACTATTAGTTAACTTTTTTCCTAAAAAGTTAACTTTCGTAAATAGTTAAGAAAGTTAACTATTAGTTAACTTTTTTCCTAAAAAGTTAACTTTTGTGAAAAGTTAAGAAAGTTAACTATTAGTTGACTTTTTCCCAAAAAGTAAACTTTCGTAAATAGTTAAGAAAGTTAACTATTAGTTAACTTTTTTCCTAAAAAATTAACTTTTGTGAAAAGTTAAGAAAGTTAACTATTAGTTAACTTTTTTCCAAAAAGTTAACTTTTGTGAAAAGTTAAGAAAGTTAACTATTAGTTAACTTTTTTCCTAAAAAATTAACTTTTGTGAAAAGTTAAGAAAGTTAACTATTAGTTAACTTTTTTCCTAAAAAGTTAACTTTTGTGAAAAGTTAAGAAAGTTAACTATTAGTTAACTTTTTTCCTAAAAAGTCAACTTTTGTGAAAAGCTAAGAAAGTGAACTATTAGTTAACTTTTTTCCTAAAAAGTTAACTTTTGTGAAAAGTTAAGAAAGTTAACTATTAGTTAACTTTTTTCCAAAAAGTTAACTTTTGTGAAAAGTTAAGAAAGTTAACTATTAGTTAACTTTTTTCCTAAAAAGTTAACTTTTGTGAAAAGTTAAGAAAGTTAACTATTAGTTAACTTTTTTCCTAAAAAGTTAACTTTTGTGAAAAGTTAAGAAAGTTAACTATTAGTTAACTTTTTTCCAAAAAGTTAACTTTTGTGAAAAGTTAAGAAAGTTAACTATTAGTTAACTTTTTTCCTAAAAAGTTAACTTTTGTGAAAAGTTAAGAAAGTTAACTATTAGTTAACTTTTTTCCTAAAAAGTTAACTTTTGTGAAAAGTTAAGAAAGTTAACTATTAGTTAACTTTTTTCCAAAAAGTTAACTTTTGTGAAAAGTTAAGAAAGTTAACTATTAGTTAACTTTTTTCCTAAAAAATTAACTTTTGTGAAAAGTTAAGAAAGTTAACTATTAGTTAACTTTTTTCCTAAAAAGTTAACTTTTGTGAAAAGTTAAGAAAGTTAACTATTAGTTAACTTTTTTCCAAAAAGTCAACTTTTGTGAAAAGCTAAGAAAGTGAACTATTAGTTAACTTTTTTCCTAAAAAGTTAACTTTTGTGAAAAGTTAAGAAAGTTAACTATTAGTTAACTTTTTTCCAAAAAGTTAACTTTTGTGAAAAGTTAAGAAAGTTAACTATTAGTTAACTTTTTTCCTAAAAAGTTAACTTTTGTGAAAAGTTAAGAAAGTTAACTATTAGTTAACTTTTTTCCTAAAAAGTTAACTTTTGTGAAAAGTTAAGAAAGTTAACTATTAGTTAACTTTTTTCCAAAAAGTTAACTTTTGTGAAAAGTTAAGAAAGTTAACTATTAGTTAACTTTTTTCCTAAAAAGTTAACTTTTGTGAAAAGTTAAGAAAGTTAACTATTAGTTAACTTTTTTCCTAAAAAGTTAACTTTTGTGAAAAGTTAAGAAAGTTAACTATTAGTTAACTTTTTTCCTAAAAAGTTAACTTTTGTGAAAAGTTAAGAAAGTTAACTATTAGTTAACTTTTTTCCAAAAAGTTAACTTTCGTAAATAGTTAAGAAAGTTAACTATTAGTTAACTTTTTTCCAAAAAGTTAACTTTTGTGAAAAGTTAAGAAAGTTAACTATTAGTTAACTTTTTTCCTAAAAAATTAACTTTTGTCAAAAGTTAAGAAAGTTAACTATTAGTTAACTTTTTTCCTAAAAAGTTAACTTTTGTGAAAAGTTAAGAAAGTTAACTATTAGTTAACTTTTTTCCTAAAAAGTTAACTTTCGTAAATAGTTAAGAAAGTTAACTATTAGTTAACTTTTTTCCTAAAAAGTTAACTTTTGTGAAAAGTTAAGAAAGTTAACTATTAGTTAACTTTTTTCCTAAAAAGTTAACTTTTGTGAAAAGTTAAGAAAGTTAACTATTAGTTAACGTTCTTTCCAAAAAGTTAACTTTTGTGAAAAGTTAAGAAAGTTAACTATTAGTTAACTTTTTTCCAAAAAGTTAACTTTTGTAAAAGTTAAGAAAGTTAACTATTAGTTAACTTTTTTCCTAAAAAATTAACTTTTGTGAAAAGTTAAGAAAGTTAACTATTAGTTAACTTTTTTCCAAAAAGTTAACTTTTGTGAAAAGTTAAGAAAGTTAACTATTAGTTAACTTTTTTCCTAAAAAATTAACTTTTGTGAAAAGTTAAGAAAGTTAACTATTAGTTAACTTTTTTCCTAAAAAGTTAACTTTTGTGAAAAGTTAAGAAAGTTAACTATTAGTTAACTTTTTTCCTAAAAAGTCAACTTTTGTGAAAAGCTAAGAAAGTGAACTATTAGTTAACTTTTTTCCTAAAAAGTTAACTTTTGTGAAAAGTTAAGAAAGTTAACTATTAGTTAACTTTTTTCCAAAAAGTTAACTTTTGTGAAAAGTTAAGAAAGTTAACTATTAGTTAACTTTTTTCCTAAAAAGTTAACTTTTGTGAAAAGTTAAGAAAGTTAACTATTAGTTAACTTTTTTCCTAAAAAGTTAACTTTTGTGAAAAGTTAAGAAAGTTAACTATTAGTTAACTTTTTTCCAAAAAGTTAACTTTTGTGAAAAGTTAAGAAAGTTAACTATTAGTTAACTTTTTTCCTAAAAAGTTAACTTTTGTGAAAAGTTAAGAAAGTTAACTATTAGTTAACTTTTTTCCTAAAAAGTTAACTTTTGTGAAAAGTTAAGAAAGTTAACTATTAGTTAACTTTTTTCCAAAAAGTTAACTTTTGTGAAAAGTTAAGAAAGTTAACTATTAGTTAACTTTTTTCCTAAAAAATTAACTTTTGTGAAAAGTTAAGAAAGTTAACTATTAGTTAACTTTTTTCCTAAAAAGTTAACTTTTGTGAAAAGTTAAGAAAGTTAACTATTAGTTAACTTTTTTCCTAAAAAGTCAACTTTTGTGAAAAGCTAAGAAAGTGAACTATTAGTTAACTTTTTTCCTAAAAAGTTAACTTTTGTGAAAAGTTAAGAAAGTTAACTATTAGTTAACTTTTTTCCAAAAAGTTAACTTTTGTGAAAAGTTAAGAAAGTTAACTATTAGTTAACTTTTTTCCTAAAAAGTTAACTTTTGTGAAAAGTTAAGAAAGTTAACTATTAGTTAACTTTTTTCCTAAAAAGTTAACTTTTGTGAAAAGTTAAGAAAGTTAACTATTAGTTAACTTTTTTCCAAAAAGTTAACTTTTGTGAAAAGTTAAGAAAGTTAACTATTAGTTAACTTTTTTCCTAAAAAGTTAACTTTTGTGAAAAGTTAAGAAAGTTAACTATTAGTTAACTTTTTTCCTAAAAAGTTAACTTTTGTGAAAAGTTAAGAAAGTTAACTATTAGTTAACTTTTTTCCTAAAAAGTTAACTTTTGTGAAAAGTTAAGAAAGTTAACTATTAGTTAACTTTTTTCCAAAAAGTTAACTTTCGTAAATAGTTAAGAAAGTTAACTATTAGTTAACTTTTTTCCAAAAAGTTAACTTTTGTGAAAAGTTAAGAAAGTTAACTATTAGTTAACTTTTTTCCTAAAAAATTAACTTTTGTCAAAAGTTAAGAAAGTTAACTATTAGTTAACTTTTTTCCTAAAAAGTTAACTTTTGTGAAAAGTTAAGAAAGTTAACTATTAGTTAACTTTTTTCCTAAAAAGTTAACTTTCGTAAATAGTTAAGAAAGTTAACTATTAGTTAACTTTTTTCCTAAAAAGTTAACTTTTGTGAAAAGTTAAGAAAGTTAACTATTAGTTAACTTTTTTCCTAAAAAGTTAACTTTTGTGAAAAGTTAAGAAAGTTAACTATTAGTTAACTTTTTTCCAAAAAGTTAACTTTCGTAAATAGTTAAGAAAGTTAACTATTAGTTAACTTTTTTCCTAAAAAGTTAACTTTTGTGAAAAGTAAAGAAAGTTAACTATTAGTTAACGTTCTTTCCAAAAAGTTAACTTTTGTGAAAAGTTAAGAAAGTTAACTATTAGTTAACTTTTTTCCTAAAAAGTTAACTTTTGTGAAAAGTTAAGAAAGTTAACTATTAGTTAACTTTTTTCCAAAAAGTTAACTTTTGTGAAAAGTTAAGAAAGTTAACTATTAGTTAACTTTTTTCCTAAAAAGTTAACTTTTGTGAAAAGTTAAGAAAGTTAACTATTAGTTAACTTTTTTCCTAAAAAGTTAACTTTTGTGAAAAGTTAAGAAAGTTAACTATTAGTTAACTTTTTTCCTAAAAAGTTAACTTTTGTGAAAAGTTAAGAAAGTTAACTATTAGTTAACTTTTTTCCAAAAAGTTAACTTTTGTGAAAAGTAAAGAAAGTTAACTATTAGTTAACTTTTTTCCTAAAAAGTTAACTTTTGTGAAAAGTTAAGAAAGTTAACTATTAGTTAACTTTTTTCCTAAAAAGTTAACTTTTGTGAAAAGTTAAGAAAGTTAACTATTAGTTAACTTTTTTCCTAAAAAGTTAACTTTTGTGAAAAGTTAAGAAAGTTAACTATTAGTTAACTTTTTTCCAAAAAGTTAACTTTCGTAAATAGTTAAGAAAGTTAACTATTAGTTAACTTTTTTCCTAAAAAGTTAACTTTTGTGAAAAGTAAAGAAAGTTAACTATTAGTTAACGTTCTTTCCAAAAAGTTAACTTTTGTGAAAAGTTAAGAAAGTTAACTATTAGTTAACTTTTTTCCTAAAAAGTTAACTTTTGTGAAAAGTTAAGAAAGTTAACTATTAGTTAACTTTTTTCCAAAAAGTTAACTTTTGTGAAAAGTTAAGAAAGTTAACTATTAGTTAACGTTCTTTCCAAAAAGTTAACTTTTGTGAAAAGTTAAGAAAGTTAACTATTAGTTAACTTTTTTCCAAAAAGTTAACTTTTGTGAAAAGTTAAGAAAGTTAACTATTAGTTAACTTTTTTCCTAAAAAGTTAACTTTTGTGAAAAGTTAAGAAAGTTAACTATTAGTTAACTTTTTTCCAAAAAGTTAACTTTTGTGAAAAGTTAAGAAAGTTAACTATTAGTTAACTTTTTTCCTAAAAAGTCAACTTTTGTGAAAAGCTAAGAAAGTTAACTATTAGTTAACTTTTTTCCTAAAAAATTAACTTTTGTGAAAAGTTAAGAAAGTTAACTTTTGGAAAAAAGTTAACTAATAGTTAACTTTCTTAACTTTTCACAAAAGTTAACTTTTTAGGAAAAAAGTTAACTAATAGTTAACTTTCTTAACTTTTCACAAAAGTTAACTTTTTGGAAAAAAGTTAACTAATAGTTAACTTTCTTAACTTTTCACAAAAGTTAACTTTTTAGGAAAAAAGTTAACTAATAGTTAACTTTCTTAAATTTTCACAAAAGCTAACTTTTTAGGAAAAAAGTTAACTAATAGTTAACTTTCTTAACTTTTCACAAAAGTTAACTTTTTAGGAAAAAAGTTAACTAATAGTTAACTTTCTTAACTTTTCACAAAAGTTAACTTTTTAGGAAAAAAGTTAACTAATAGTTAACTTTCTTAACTTTTCACAAAAGTTAACTTTTTGGAAAAAAGTTAACTAATAGTTAACTTTCTTAACTTTTCACAAAAGTTAACTTTTTAGGAAAAAAGTTAACTAATAGTTAACTTTCTTAACTTTTCACAAAAGTTAATTTTTTAGGAAAAAAGTTAACTAATAGTTAACTTTCTTAACTTTTCACAAAAGTTAATTTTTTAGGAAAAAAGTTAACTAATAGTTAACTTTCTTAACTTTTCACAAAAGTTAATTTTTTAGGAAAAAAAGTTAACTAATAGTTAACTTTCTTAACTTTTCACAAAAGTTAACTTTTTAGGAAAAAAGTTAACTAATAGTTAACTTTCTTAACTTTTCACAAAAGTTAATTTTTTAGGAAAAAAGTTAACTAATAGTTAACTTTCTTAACTTTTCACAAAAGTTAACTTTTTAGGAAAAAAGTTAACTAATAGTTAACTTTCTTAACTATTTACGAAAGTTAACTTTTTAGGAAAAAAGTTAACTAATAGTTAACTTTCTTAACTATTTACGAAAGTTAATTTTTTAGGAAAAAAGTTAACTAATAGTTAACTTTCTTAACTTTTCACAAAAGTAAACTTTTTAGGAAAAAAGTTAACTAATAGTTAACTTTCTTTACTTTTCACAAAAGTTAACTTTTTGGAAAAAAGTTAACTAGTAGTTAACTTTCTTAACTTTTCACAAAAGTTAACTTTTTAGGAAAAAAGTTAACTAATAGTTAACTTTCTTAACTTTTCACAAAAGTTAACTTTTTGGGAAAAAGTTAACTAATAGTTAACTTTCTTAACTTTTCACAAAAGTTAACTTTTTGGAAAAAAGCTAACTAATAGTTAACTTTCTTAACTTTTCACAAAAGTTAACTTTTTAGGAAAAAAGTTAACTAATAGTTAACTTTCTTAACTTTTCACAAAAGTTAACTTTTTGGAAAAAAGTTAACTAATAGTTAACTTTCTTAACTTTTCACAAAAGTTAACTTTTTTAGGAAAAAAGTTAACTAATAGTTAACTTTCTTAACTTTTCACAAAAGTTAACTTTTTAGGAAAAAAGTTAACTAATAGTTAACTTTCTTAACTTTTCACAAAAGTTAACTTTTTGAAAAAAATATAACTAATAGTTAACTTTCTTAACTTTTTTCCTAAAAAGTTAACTTTTGTGAAAAGTTAAGAAAGTTAACTATTAGTTAACTTTTTTCCAAAAAGTTAACTTTTGTGAAAAGTTAAGAAGTTAACTATTAGTTAACTTTTTTCCAAAAAAAATTAACTTTTGTGAAAAGTTAAGAAAGTTAACTATTAGTTAACTTTTTTCCTAAAAAGTTAACTTTTGTGAAAAGTTAAGAATGTTAACTATTAGTTAACTTTTTTCCTAAAAAATTAACTTTCGTAAATAGTTAAGAAAGTTAACTATTAGTTAACTTTTTTCCAAAAAGTTAACTTTTGTGAAAAGTTAAGAAAGTTAACTATTAGTTAACTTTTTTCCTAAAAAGTTAACTTTTGTGAAAAGTTAAGAAAGTTAACTATTAGTTAACTTTTTTCCTAAAAAGTTAACTTTTGTGAAAAGTTAAGAAAGTTAACTACTAGTTAACTTTTTTCCAAAAAGTTAACTTTTGTGAAAAGTTAAGAAAGTTAACTATTAGTTAACTTTTTTCCTAAAAGTTAACTTTTGTGAAAAGTGAAGAAAGTTAACTATTAGTTAACTTTTTTCCTAAATAGTTAACTTTTGTGAAAAGTTAAGAAAGTTAACTATAAGTTAACTTTTTTCCAAAAAGTTAACTTTTGTGAAAAGTTAAGAAAGTTAACTATTAGTTAACTTTTTTCCAAAAAGTTAACTTTTGTGAAAAGCTAAGAAAGTTAACTATTAGTTAACTTTTTTCCTAAAAAATTAACTTTTGTGAAAAGTTAAGAAAGTTAACTATTAGTTAACTTTTTTCCTAAAAAGTTAACTTTTGTGAAAAGTTAAGAAAGTTAACTATTAGTTAACTTTTTTCTAAAAAGTTAACTTTTGTGAAAAGTAAGAAAGTTAACTATTAGTTAACGTTCTTTCCAAAAAGTTAACTTTTGTGAAAAGTTAAGAAAGTTAACTATTAGTTAACTTTTTTCCTAAAAAGTCAACTTTTGTGAAAAGCTAAGAAAGTTAACTATTAGTTAACTTTTTTCCTAAAAAATTAACTTTTGTGAAAAGTTAAGAAAGTTAACTATTAGTTAACTTTTTTCCTAAAAAGTTAACTTTTGTGAAAAGTTAAGAAAGTTAACTATTAGTTAACTTTTTTCCTAAAAAGTTAACTTTTGTGAAAAGTTAAGAAAGTTAACTACTAGTTAACTTTTTTCCAAAAAGTTAACTTTTGTGAAAAGTTAAGAAAGTTAACTATTAGTTAACTTTTTTCCTAAAAGTCAACTTTTGTGAAAAGCTAAGAAAGTTAACTATTAGTTAACTTTTTTCCTAAAAAATTAACTTTTGTGAAAAGTTAAGAAAGTTAACTATTAGTTAACTTTTTTCCTAAAAAGTTAACTTTTGTGAAAAGTTAAGAAAGTTAACTATTAGTTAACTTTTTTTCTAAAAAGTTAACTTTTGTGAAAAGTAAAGAAAATTAACTATTAGTTAACGTTCTTTCCAAAAAGTTAACTTTTGTGAAAAGTTAAGAAAGTTAACTATTAGTTAACTTTTTTCCTAAAAAGTCAACTTTTGTGAAAAGCTAAGAAAGTTAACTATTAGTTAACTTTTTTCCTAAAAAATTAACTTTTGTGAAAAGTTAAGAAAGTTAACTATTAGTTAACTTTTTTCCTAAAAAGTTAACTTTTGTGAAAAGTTAAGAAAGTTAACTATTAGTTAACGTTCTTTCCAAAAAGTTAACTTTGGTGAAAAGCTAAGAAAGTTAACTATTAGTTAACTTTTTTCTAAAAAGTTAACTTTTGTGAAAAGTAAAGAAAGTTAACTATTAGTTAACGTTCTTTCCAAAAAAGTTAACTTTTGTGAAAAGTTAAGAAAGTTAACTATTAGTTAACTTTTTTCCTAAAAAGTCAACTTTTGTGAAAAGCTAAGAAAGTTAACTATTAGTTAACTTTTTTCCTAAAAAATTAACTTTTGTGAAAAGTTAAGAAAGTTAACTATTAGTTAACTTTTTTCCCTAAAAAATTAACTTTTGTGAAAAGTTAAGAAAGTTAACTATTAGTTAACTTTTTTCCTAAAAAGTTAACTTTTGTGAAAAGTTAAGAAAGTTAACTACTAGTTAACTTTTTTCCAAAAAGTTAACTTTTGTGAAAAGTTAAGAAAGTTAACTATTAGTTAACTTTTTTCCTAAAAAGTTAACTTTTGTGAAAAGTTAAGAAAGTTAACTATTAGTTAACTTTTTTCCTAAAAGTTAACTTTTGTGAAAAGTTAAGAAAGTTAACTATTAGTTAACTTTTTTCCTAAAAAGTTAACTTTTGTGAAAAGTTAAGAGAGTTAACTACTAGTTAACTTTTTTCCTAAAAAGTTAACTTTTGTGAAAAGTTAAGAAAGTTAACTATTAGTTAACTTTTTTCCTAAAAAATTAACTTTTGTGAAAAGTTAAGAAAGTTAACTATTAGTTAACTTTTTTCCAAAAAGTTAACTTTTGTGAAAAGTTAAGAAAGTTAACTATTAGTTAACTTTTTTCCTAAAAAGTTAACTTTTGTGAAAAGTTAAGAAAGTTAACTATTAGTTAACTTTTTTCCCTAAAAAGTTAACTTTTGTGAAAAGTTAAGAAAGTTAACTATTAGTTAACTTTTTTCCTAAAAAGTTAACTTTTGTGAAAAGTTAAGAAAGTTAACTATTAGTTAACTTTTTTCCTAAAAAGTTAACTTTTGTGAAAAGTTAAGAAAGTTAACCTATTAGTTAACTTTTTTCCTAAAAAGTCAACTTTTGTGAAAAGCTAAGAAAGTTAACTATTAGTTAACTTTTTTCCAAAAAGTTAACTTTTGTGAAAAGTTAAGAAAGTTAACTATTAGTTAACTTTTTTCCTAAAAAGTTAACTTTTGTGAAAAGTTAAGAAAGTTAACTATTAGTTAACTTTTTTCTAAAAAGTTAACTTTTGTGAAAAGTAAAGAAAGTTAACTATTAGTTAACGTTCTTTCCAAAAAAGTTAACTTTTGTGAAAAGTTAAGAAAGTTAACTATTAGTTAACTTTTTTCCTAAAAAGTCAACTTTGTGAAAAGCTAAGAAAGTTAACTATTAGTTAACTTTTTTCCTAAAAAATTAACTTTTGTGAAAAGTTAAGAAAGTTAACTATTAGTTAACTTTTTTCCTAAAAAGTTAACTTTTGTGAAAAGTTAAGAAAGTTAACTATTAGTTAACTTTTTTCCTAAAAAATTAACTTTTGTGAAAAGTTAAGAAAGTTAACTATTAGTTAACTTTTTTCCAAAAAGTTAACTTTTGTGAAAAGTTAAGAAAGTTAACTATTAGTTAACTTTTTTCCTAAAAAGTTAACTTTTGTGAAAAGTTAAGAAAGTTAACTATTAGTTAACTTTTTTCCTAAAAAGTTAACTTTTGTGAAAAGTTAAGAAAGTTAACTATTAGTTAACTTTTTTCCTAAAAAGTTAACTTTTGTGAAAAGTTAAGAAAGTTAACTATAGTTACTTTTTTCCTAAAAAGTTAACTTTTGTGAAAAGTTAAGAAAGTAAACTATTAGTTAACTTTTTTCCTAAAAAGTTAACTTTTGTGAAAAGTTAAGAAAGTTAACTATTAGTTAACTTTTTTCCAAAAAGTTAACTTTTGTGAAAAGTTAAGAAAGTTAACTATTAGTTAACTTTTTTCCTAAAAAGTTAACTTTTGTGAAAAGTTAAGAAAGTTAACTATTAGTTAACTTTTTTCTAAAAAGTTAACTTTTGTGAAAAGTTAAGAAAGTTAACTATTAGTTAACTTTTTTCCTAAAAAGTCAACTTTTGTGAAAAGCTAAGAAAGTTAACTATTAGTTAACTTTTTTCCAAAAAGTTAACTTTTGTGAAAAGTTAAGAAAGTTAACTATTAGTTAACTTTTTTCCTAAAAAGTTAACTTTTGTGAAAAGTTAAGAAAGTTAACTATTAGTTAACTTTTTTCTAAAAAGTTAACTTTTGTGAAAAGTAAAGAAAGTTAACTATTAGTTAACGTTCTTTTCCAAAAAGTTAACTTTTGTGAAAAGTTAAGAAAGTTAACTATTAGTTAACTTTTTTTCTAAAAAGTCAACTTTTGTGAAAAGCTAAGAAAGTTAACTATTAGTTAACGTTCTTTCCAAAAAGTTAACTTTTGTGAAAAGTTAAGAAAGTTAACTATTAGTTAACTTTTTTTAAAAAAGTCAACTTTTGTGAAAAGCTAAGAAAGTTAACTATTAGTTAACTTTTTTCCTAAAAATTAACTTTTGTGAAAAGTTAAGAAAGTTAACTATTAGTTAACTTTTTTCCTAAAAAGTTAACTTTTGTGAAAAGTTAAGAAAGTTAACTATTAGTTAACTTTTTTCTAAAAAGTTAACTTTTGTGAAAAGTAAAGAAAGTTAACTATTAGTTAACGTTCTTTCCAAAAAGTTAACTTTTGTGAAAAGTTAAGAAAGTTAACTATTAGTTAACTTTTTTCCTAAAAAGTTAACTTTTGTGAAAAGTTAAGAAAGTTAACTATTAGTTAACTTTTTTCTAAAAAGTTAACTTTTGTGAAAAGTAAAGAAAGTTAACTATTAGTTAACGTTCTTTCCAAAAAGTTAACTTTTGTGAAAAGTTAAGAAAGTTAACTATTAGTTAACTTTTTTTTCTAAAAAGTCAACTTTTGTGAAAAGCTAAGAAAGTTAACTATTAGTTAACGTTCTTTCCAAAAAGTTAACTTTTGTGAAAAGTTAAGAAAGTTAACTATTAGTTAACTTTTTTTTAAAAAGTCAACTTTGTGAAAAGCTAAGAAAGTTAACTATTAGTTAACTTTTTTCCTAAAAAATTAACTTTTGTGAAAAGTTAAGAAAGTTAACTATTAGTTAACTTTTTTTCCTAAAAAGTTAACTTTTGTGAAAAGTTAAGAAAGTTAACTATTAGTTAACTTTTTTCTAAAAAGTTCACTTTTGTGAAAAGTAAAGAAAGTTAACTATTAGTTAACGTTCTTTCCAAAAAGTTAACTTTTGTGAAAAGTTAAGAAAGTTAACTATTAGTTAACTTTTTTCCTAAAAAGTCAACTTTTGTGAAAAGCTAAGAAAGTTAACTATTAGTTAACTTTTTTCCTAAAAAATTAACTTTTGTGAAAAGATAAGAAAGTTAACTATTAGTTAACTTTTTTCCTAAAAAGTTAACTTTTGTGAAAAGTTAAGAAAGTTAACTACTAGTTAACTTTTTTCCAAAAAGTTAACTTTTGTGAAAAGTTAAGAAAGTTAACTATCAGTTAACTTTTTTCCTAAAAAGTTAACTTTTGTGAAAAGTTAAGAAAGTTAACTATTAGTTAACTTTTTTCCTAAAAAGTTAACTTTTGTGAAAAGTTAAGAAAGTTAACTATTAGTTAACTTTTTTCCTAAAAAGTTAACTTTTGTGAAAAGTTAAGAAAGTTAACTATTAGTTAACTTTTTTCCTAAAAAGTTAACTTTTGTGAAAAGTTAAGAGAGTTAACTACTAGTTAACTTTTTTCCTAAAAAGTTAACTTTTGTGAAAAGTTAAGAAAGTTAACTATTAGTTAACTTTTTTCCTAAAAAATTAACTTTTGTGAAAAGTTAAGAAAGTTATCTATTAGTTAACTTTTTTCCAAAAAGTTAACTTTTGTGAAAAGTTAAGAAAGTTAACTATTAGTTAACTTTTTTCCTAAAAAGTTAACTTTTGTGAAAAGTTAAGAAAAGTTAACTATTAGTTAACTTTTTTCCTAAAAAGTTAACTTTTGTGAAAAGTTAAGAAAGTTAACTATTAATTAACTTTTTTCCTAAAAAGTTAACTTTTGTGAAAAGTTAAGAAAGTTAACTATTAGTTAACTTTTTTCCTAAAAGTTAACTTTTGTGAAAAGTTAAGAAAGTTAAACTATTAGTTAACTTTTTTCCTAAAAAGTTAACTTTTGTGAAAAGTTAAGAAAGTTAACTATTAGTTAACTTTTTTCCAAAAAAGTTAACTTTTTGTGAAAAGTTAAGAAAGTTAACTATTAGTTAACTTTTTTCCTAAAAAGTTAACTTTTGTGAAAAGTTAAGAAAGTTAACTATTAGTTAACTTTTTTCTAAAAAGTTAACTTTTGTGAAAAGTTAAGAAAGTTAACTATTAGTTAACTTTTTTCCTAAAAAGTCAACTTTTGTGAAAAGCTAAGAAAGTTAACTATTAGTTAACTTTTTTCCAAAAAGTTAACTTTTGTGAAAAGTTAAGAAAGTTAACTATTAGTTAACTTTTTTTCCTAAAAAGTTAACTTTTGTGAAAAGTTAAGAAAGTTAACTATTAGTTAACTTTTTTCTAAAAAGTTAACTTTTGTGAAAAGTAAAGAAAGTTAACTATTAGTTAACGTTCTTTCCAAAAAGTTAACTTTTGTGAAAAGTTAAGAAAGTTAACTATTAGTTAACTTTTTTTCTAAAAAGTCAACTTTTGTGAAAAGCTAAGAAAGTTAACTATTAGTTAACGTTCTTTCCAAAAAGTTAACTTTTGTGAAAAGTTAAGAAAGTTAACTATTAGTTAACTTTTTTTTAAAAAGTCAATTTTTGTGAAAAGCTAAGAAAGTTAACTATTAGTTAACTTTTTTCCTAAAAAATTAACTTTTGTGAAAAGTTAAGAAAGTTAACTATTAGTTAACTTTTTCCTAAAAAGTTAACTTTTGTGAAAAGTTAAGAAAGTTAACTACTAGTTAACTTTTTTTCCAAAAAGTTAACTTTTGTGAAAAGTTAAGAAAGTTAACTATTAGTTAACTTTTTTCCTAAAAAGTTAACTTTTGTGAAAAGTAAAGAAAGTTAACTATTAGTTAACGTTCTTTCCAAAAAGTTAACTTTTGTGAAAAGTTAAGAAAGTTAACTATTAGTTAACTTTTTTCCTAAAAAGTCAACTTTTGTGAAAAGCTAAGAAAGTTAACTATTAGTTAACTTTTTTCCTTAAAAGTTTAACTTTTGTGAAAAGTTAAGGAAGTTAACTAATAGTTAACTTCCTTAACTTTTCACAAAAGTTAACTTTTTTCCAAAAAGTTAACTTTTGTGAAAAGTTAAGAAAGTTAACTATTAGTTAACTTTTTTCCTAAAAAGTTAACTTTTGTGAAAAGTTAAGAAAGTTAACTATTAGTTAACTTTTTTCTAAAAAGTTAACTTTTGTGAAAAGTAAAGAAAGTTAACTATTAGTTAACGTTCTTTCCAAAAAGTTAACTTTTGTGAAAAGTTAAGAAAGTTAACTATTAGTTAACTTTTTCCTAAAAAGTCAACTTTTGTGAAAAGCTAAGAAAGTTAACTATTAGTTAACTTTTTTCCAAAAAGTTAACTTTTGTGAAAAGTTAAGAAAGTTAACTATTAGTTAACTTTTTTCCTAAAAAGTTAACTTTTGTGAAAAGTTAAGAAAGTTAACTATTAGTTAACTTTTTTCTATAAAGTTAACTTTTGTGAAAAGTAAAGAAAGTTAACTATTAGTTAACGTTCTTTCCAAAAAGTTAACTTTTGTGAAAAGTTAAGAAAGTTAACTATTAGTTAACTTTTTTCCTAAAAAGTCAACTTTTGTGAAAAGCTAAGAAAGTTAACTATTAGTTAACGTTCTTTCCAAAAAGTTAACTTTTGTGAAAAAGTTAAGAAAGTTAACTATTAGTTAACTTTTTTCCTAAAAAGTTAACTTTTGTGAAAAGTTAAGAAAGTTAACTATTAGTTAACTTTATCCCAAAAAGTTAACTTTTGTGAAAAGTTAAGAAAGTTAACTATTAGTTAACTTTTTTCCTAAAAAGTTAACTTTTGTGAAAAGTTAAGAAAGTTAACTATTAGTTAACTTTTTTCCAAAAAGTTAACTTTTGTGAAAAGTTAAGAAAGTTAACTATTAGTTAACTTTTTTCCTAAAAAGTCAACTTTTGTGAAAAGCTAAGAAAGTTAACTATTAGTTAACGTTCTTTCCAAAAAGTTAACTTTTGTGAAAAGTTAAGAAAGTTAACTATTAGTTAACTTTTTTCCTAAAAAGTTAACTTTTGTGAAAAGTTAAGAAAGTTAACTATTAGTTAACTTTTTCCCAAAAAGTTAACTTTTGTGAAAAGTTAAGAAAGCTAACTATTAGTTAACTTTTTTCCTAAAAAGTTAACTTTTGTGAAAAGTTAAGAAAGTTAACTATTAGTTAACTTTTTTCCAAAAGTTAACTTTTGTGAAAAGTTAAGAAAGTTAACTATTAGTTAACTTTTTTCCTAAAAAATTAACTTTTGTGAAAAGTTAAGAAAGTTAACTATTAGTTAACTTTTTTCCCTAAAAAGTTAACTTTTGTGAAAAGTTAAGAAAGTTAACTATTAGTTAACTTTTTTCCAAATAGTTAACTTTTGTGAAAAGTTAAGAAAGTTAACTATTAGTTAACTTTTTTCCTAAAAAATTAACTTTTGTGAAAAGTTAAGAAAGTTAACTATTAGTTAACTTTTTTCCTAAAAAGTTAACTTTTGTGAAAAGTTAAGAAAGTTAACTATTAGTTAACTTTTTCCCCAAAAGTTAACTTTTGTGAAAAGTTAAGAAAGTTAACTATTAGTTAACTTTTTTCCTAAAAAATTAACTTTTGTGAAAAGTTAAGAAAGTTAACTATTAGTTAACTTTTTTCCAAAAAGTTAACTTTTGTGAAAAGTTAAGAAAGTTAACTATTAGTTAACTTTTTTCCTAAAAAATTAACTTTTGTGAAAAGTTAAGAAAGTTAACTATTAGTTAACTTTTTTCCTAAAAAGTTAACTTTTGTGAAAAGTTAAGAAAGTTAACTATTAGTTAACTTTTTTCCTAAAAAGTTAACTTTCGTAAATAGTTAAAAAAGTTAACTATTAGTTAACTTTTTTCCTAAAAAGTCAACTTTTGTGAAAAGTTAAGAAAGTTAACTATTAGTTAACTTTTTTCCTAAACAGTTAACTTTTGTGAAAAGTTAAGAAAGTTAACTATTAGTTAACTTTTTTCCAAAAAGTTAACTTTTGTGAAAAGTTAAGAAAGTTAACTATTAGTTAACTTTTTTCCTAAAAAGTTAACTTTTGTGAAAAGTTAAGAAAGTTAACTATTAGTTAACTTTTTTCCAAAAAGTTAACTTTTGTGAAAAGTACTCTGCGTTGATACCACTGCTTTTAGTTAACTTTTTTCCTAAAAAGTTAACTTTTGTGAAAAGTTAAGAAAGTTAACTACTAGTTAACTTTTTTCCAAAAAGTTAACTTTTGTGAAAAGTTAAGAAAGTTAACTATTAGTTAACTTTTTTCCTAAAAAGTTAACTTTTGTGAAAAGTAAAGAAAGTTAACTATTAGTTAACGTTCTTTCCAAAAAGTTAACTTTTGTGAAAAGTTAAGAAAGTTAACTATTAGTTAACTTTTTTCCTAAAAAGTCAACTTTTGTGAAAAGCTAAGAAAGTTAACTATTAGTTAACTTTTTTCCTAAAAAGTTAACTTTTGTGAAAAGTTAAGAAAGTTAACTATTAGTTAACTTTTTTCCAAAAAGTTAACTTTTGTGAAAAGTTAAGAAAGTTAACTATTAGTACTCTGCGTTGATACCACTGCTT